>JXOS01136232.1:0-11704 GCA_001015075.1 Cirrula hians
ACAATAAATAAATAAAAATAAATGTGGTATTATCGAACTTTGGACATAAGTGACCTTGGCTAATGTACTTGGCTCACTTACACTCAGCAGGCATGATAAGTCACCTTTTGATCCCCGTGTGAATGTATCTAAAGCGTTTTCCGTGTATACACTGGCCATAGTGTCAAGGGACTCTTTCAAGAGCTCTAGGCAAGAGCCTTTGTCTAAAACAAGTGACAAATATTGTGAGGAACTTGTTAAATTATAGTCGGGAGTACCGATATCTCGTTATCGATATCAGAATAGTAAATCATTCGGCAATTCTTTATTTTACCCGAACTTGAGGGCGTTCTACTTGAATCTAATGCCGTATCAGAGTCGTCGATTATTTTGTGGCGCACGAAGTGGAAAATGACACAGTAACGCGGAGTTCTCCTCAATCTTTTGTGTATTGTAAATATGCTGTCTACAGAAATTGAATACACCAGATTATCCTGAGAATTCACAGAGGCATTTAAAAATATCCAGTGCCTTTTCTGCTTAATTAATACTGGAATTAACATCAGTAGTTACGAAGACTGAGTCTCTTTCAGTAAAAGGGTTACCTTGATTGTTAATCGTCTTTATCAATAAATTGATTATTTCTTTAACAAATCTATCATTAAGAAGACTTAGGTATGCTGGTACTGAAGATTGATTTAGTAGAGAAATTGTCGCAAAATATGTTTACGTAAATAGTTCAGATAAATTGTTTTCTCCTTCAGTCATTGTTCTTTTTATAAATTTAACTTATATTTTAGACATTTTGTTCTCTTTTTTGGTCTCAGTTAATTTGTGCAATAAAGAAAAAATTGATAATTAACGAATTTTTCGAATTACTTACATTATTTAATTTCTTGAATTCAGCTTTAAATTTTTTTCATTATTCAATCCTAAATTTCAATTTAAGAAATTCTTAAATGTCTTATATTATTTACTTTCTTGAATTCAATAAAAATTTTTTTTCCAATTATTCAACAAAATTTTCTTATCTCTTTTGTACTTTTTTTCTGTTCTTTTTATAAATTTTGAATAGGTTTGACATACAAAATAAAAATAAAATTATCAGTTTTCCAGCAGTGTACTGCGAAGATGATAAGCAATCGGTTGTACCTTATATAGGGCTCCTTTTACTGCGAGAATATTTATGCTGTGACTTCAATTTCTTCATCACTGTTCCACTTCTTCGTTGGTATACACGTCGCCAATGACGTGTTTGCATGTAAAACCCAGAACGAGAGATCGGTCTCCGATAAAAATCGAGATATATACGAAAACTATCAGCATCACCACAGGAATTGATAAAGTCATGTCCGTCTGTTCATAAGCAAAAACTAGCAATTGAACTAGACTTTCGAAATTCGGCACATACAGGAAAAATGTTAAATCGAAGTTTGACTTTGGTTCAGATCTGACCAATATTTCGGGTATCGCCAGTATACCTTTTTAAGCAAAATTGGGGTTTAAACTCTACCGGAGCCGTACAAGTTGGAATTTTGCAATCTAATTTTGTTATTAGATGTATGTTCATAACATCTAAGTGTATTCCAATAATATTCGTGATTGGCTTAAAATCAGAGGTACCTCTAGTACTCCCATCTGGCCCAATAGATGTTTAAATGAAAAATTACCCTCAATTATCATTTAAATTTTAATAAAATTTCTGAATTAAGTGATCAAAAATATATTTAATAACTGAAATTCAGAGGTACATCCAGCACACCTATATGGTCTTAATAGAGGGTAACATTACCCACAGTTCTCATTTAAATTTTATGAACTTTTTGAATTAAGTAAATATAAATATAGTAAATGAGTGCACCATAAATGAGCAAGATTCAGAGATAAGTCCAGTACACCTATGTGATCCCTAAGGATCGACCAGGGACTGGAAAAAGTAATCAAATCCTACCAAAATTTATTATTGAACTATCATACTTATCAAATGTGTGTACCAAAGATTAACAATATTGGGGGATAATCAAAGGTATTTCCAGTACACGTATGTGGCCCATAAAGAGGGTTTAAGGCAAATTGAGCTAGACAAAGTATTCATTTTCAACAAAATTTTAGTATTGAAGTATCTAAATTATAATCAATAGGTTTACCAAAAATTAACAAGACTGGATGATAATCAGAGGTACTTCCAGTATACTTATGTGCTCCTGAAAGACGGTAAAGGAAGATTGGACGGTAATCAGAGATACTTAGTGCAGTATGTGATCCGAAAGAGGAGTTAAGGCGAATTTGGCTAGAAAAATTAATTAATTTTAACGAAATTTTATTATTGAGTTATCATAATTATGATCAATGCGTGTACCAAAAATGTACATGAAAACAGGGTTCTGAACAAATTTGAATAGAGCAATAAATATTTTGGGAACGACGAGTATCTCATTATCGGTTTTCGCTGACTGTAACTATCTTAATTGTTTTTATAAAAGAAGGTTTAGCAAAGTTATATTGCTGTTAAATAAGTTTCTATTTGAACAAACGATTCCCATATTTTTAATTTAAAACATTCCCTGATTGAGGACACTGGTTTAAATGTTATTAACTCTGGCACTTGAGGGCACTTGCGTTTTTGCTTTATGCCCCACTATGTGTTCCGTGAAACTCTGTCACAACTTGAAGACTTTCGGTATAAGTTCATGGATTAAAACAGTGTCACTACTTTTTTCCTCGGGTGCCAGTTATGTCTTTCTAAATTTAAGGATTTCACAAAAATTATATCTTTGGCATACGCCTTGTTTATTCTTTGGATTCCATTTACCAACTCATTTATACATTTAATGTCCCTTACCAATAAACGTGTAGTTGCACCAGAGTTGGTGTAGGCATTTTGAGTTTTATTGTTGGCATCAACTTCAACAGTTTTATTTTTCTGAGTTTTAAATATGATAAGTGTTAAGTTATATCACATCTCATCCATTGTGATGTAATGACACAAAAAATCGATGTAAATTAAAACCACCCAAGTTTATCTAGCTAAGTTATAAATACAGATACATAGAAAAAACGATGACAAAATAAAATGAATAAATTTTTAAAAGGCTTTTTTTATTTTTATTGACTTTCGATAGCCTACCGCCTCTTTTAAGTATCAGAATGAGTTGGGGTGCTTTCCTGGATGATCGTTAACACATTAGTTCATTTTATTGAACGATTCTTCTACGCTGATTCCGAAACGAAAGCAAGCGTCTTAATTTCATCATGAAATTTAATTGAACTTACATTATTTTCTGTTGGCATTTCCTTCAATATAATTCACTCATTTGAAGAATATTTTCGAAAAACGAGTTTACTTCGTTCTAGTATTCTTGTACTAGCGCTGTCTACAAAGATAAGCATGATGTTCATCGTGTGCTAGCTGATGTATCGTCACAGCAAGAGATGCGGCTGACTTCCATGTGTAACTGTGTTCAATTTTTTTATTAATAGTGTCGTGAGGAATATGCCCTCAAAGAAGACTGCGACTAATTGTCCGGATGTTGTTAGGATCTGCAGAGACCAATCTGAAAGGATCACAAACATAATAATATTTCAAATAATTTTGATTGTATGTAGGCTATTAGAATATTATTCAATCATAATCCATTTGTTCTAGCAGTTTAGCCAACCAATACAACACGACGATATTCCTCCATAACACATGGAAATGGCGCATATCATTATGAATGATCTCAATTTAGTTTTAGAGGGGTTTTGCCTACTGACGAGAATACATCCTTTTAACGTGTCTTTTGAATTGATTCGTACATTCGATTTCTTCCTTACTGTGTTTGAGTCCAGCTTCATCTTAGATGAGTTATTCCCAAAATTTACTATTATGTCGAAGGTATGTTTTTCTGTCGAGTGTTGTCTCTGTAGAAATTCAATTTCAAAATAGTTTTGCAGCTTTCACCCGACATGACCTAGCCACAACGAAATTTTGCAATATATATTCCATTTTATTCATATCTGTTGATGATAAACTATTTTCTCATGACGAATAATGTAAGCACGTTTGATGTTTTCATTGACATATGGTGCATTAGCCTTGATTGTAATGTGCAACAATGCGGCCAATGTAAAAGCTAGATTGGAAAATTCTGAACAATGAGAAATTAGATACTGATGACTTCAACAGAAATTACATTTAGCTTGCACTGAATTAGTGCTGGGAATGAAAACCTTGAATTACTTCTTTAATTAGTGCTTTCTTTAAGTAAGAGATAAAAATTTTCAACAATATTATAGTTTGGCTAGTTACGCTCCTATGTTTCATACGATAATTAAAATAAATATTTTTTCTAGTCCAAAGTTTCAAGGGTATATTGTTATATATCACTTCGTGAATGTTTTGTTTCGGGTCTATTTACCTTTAAAATCGAACTTTTCGTTTTAAATAATTCCATAAAAACACGTAAGTTAGGAAGATCCAGACATTTTAGCACTTAATTATTTAACTATGTCAACATTATTAAAAATGATTTAATCAAATAAGATCGAATCTTGCTTTTGAAAAAGCGATTCAAAAGAATTTATTCCTATTTTCTCGAAACTTATATTCACCAAAATTATTAAAAAATACTTAGATATACCGTCATTAAAGAGGGTAATTAATCAAAATTGGGAATTATTGGCCAAACCAAGGTCATCTTCTGAATATGCACCTAGAGGCACATTTTGAAATGGCGAATTATGTATATTACAGTATTTAGCTGCTTTGAAATTTTTATTAGGGTTCAAGTTAGAACAACTGTATCCTAATGGGAAAAAACTATGAGGGAATCTGTAGTGGCAATATGTGGTTAACAAAATTTGTATTACAATTCAAATCATTTCCCATGAAATCGCATATTTATTTTGGATGCTCTGTCAGTTTGATTGGAACGAGGCGTAAATGCGAACCGTCAATTCGCCATCAATTGAAAATACCCCCCGTGTTGTATTTGTAATGAGTATCCTCAGTTCTCTTCCATTTTTATGACTTGACTGGGTAAAATGATAACTGTGGTCTAAGCTCTATTCCACATAAACGCACTGTAATATTAAAGATTATAAAGTTCTATTAAATGTATAGTTTTCTGAATCTAAGAAATTATTAATTGTTATAATGAAAAGAGAAATTTTCTTTAAATAAAATAATGATATATCATATTCATATAAACTGGAAGATTATGAATATATTATCAATTATTCGATTAATTTGCTTTGCTCAATCAGTATGTTCAAGGAGAAAATGATGAAAATTAATTTTGAACAAATATGAGTTAAAGTACTTGGAAACTCATATGCCTTTTAAAATGAATGCGTTTTCACACATTTGAAGTAAAAACGCGTTATGCGGGAACATGTCTTAAGCTTTTATAAGCTTCATAAGAACCAGTTTTTGTAATGAAGTTAATCGTCCTTTTCAGAACAACGAAAAAATAAACGATTTCAGCACATGAAGACTCTATACGGATTATCTTTTCGTTAAAAGCTTATTTAAAGGCCAGCACAAAACAGAAATTGGTTTTTGATACATTTTCAAACAGTACCGATTGTACTAACAGAGACACTTTATTTACAATTTACAAATTTTGATATCAAAAATAAACACCAAAATAGGCAACATAACGAACACAAAAAAAAAACATGTTTTTTGCTCAATATAAAATATTTGTTGTGAAAACCTGAAGAAAAAGATATAACTCATAAATTTGTACGAATCTGAAACCGTTTGCGATTTACGGAGATAAAAAATTTAATTTAATAACGAAAGCGGCATAAGACTCATCATGTTTGAAAATTTTTCGAAAGTCAAAGGCAATAATGAAAACAATTTACAATACTCTCTTCATTATGGAAAGGTTTGCCATTCAAAGAGTTCTACGTAGATCAGAATAAATGAAAGGGAGAAACTTTAAATTATGGCTCGATTTCAGTTAAAATTGGTAACGCTATGCCAAAGACTAAGAAATTGGAGTATTTGCACTCTATCTACACAATTCGCAGTTTTACGCTATTCATAGTCACATTTAAGAAGCTTTGGCGCTCAATGATGACATAAATCCAACGGTGGACATGAAAGCCTAGATAATAATACTTTGAGAGAATACTTTATAAGTTATCAATGCAAGCAAACTATAAAAGCCATGCAGAACTGTGTTTTTTAAGCACAGCTCTTGTTCGCATCATAAGAAACTTTTGTCCTTAATATAAAAATAAAAACGGACGTACTTCGCAAAAAAGTTAACAGCATATTTTTCATAAAATGCAAAAAAGGTTGAATAATCGTTAGAATGGCATCTTTTTAAATGATTTTTTCAAAAATTTATTAACATTATTATAATCATTACACAGAACTTCCCAACACTGACTAATAACTTTTTTTGAGACGTATATAAACTGTAAGTAAGATTAATCCTGCTTATTTTCTCTGCATACAGTCCGAAGTGTTGCTATGGGAAGTACTCAAACTTATAGAATTTTCTAAATATTTTGACAACGTGAGCAAACCCCGTGGGTTGTAATCGTATTCTATGTGGACCGACGATAAAAGTTCTATGAGAGGTAACCTTAACTACCAATGATAGTATTAACTTACTTTGACTGACTTTTGGCGACAATGTTACACTTTTTCTTTCGTAATTTTTATATTTACCTCTCTATGGCACCCAAATTCGGTTGATATGAAATTTTTAGGTTCGGATATATTGCAAAAGGTCTACAAATACATATATTGGAGCCGGTATAGCCTTACAAGATAAACTATTTGTTCGTCAAACCATTTGGGAATTACACATTAGTAGAGCAAAGCTTTCTTTTCTCGGATTCAAGGCTTGTGTACTCTAGGAACTTAGTTATCTACATCATATTCAAAGTTATCTTATTTCAGAGGAAGGTATAAAATTTTTATTGAGTTATTCGTTTTGAGACCGCAAGTTAATCCTGAAATATCTAGTAAAAGTATCCCTAGGATTGTTAACAATTCCTTTGATTATATTTTTTTTCCTACAGGCAAATCATCCGATGATCCATATAACCCACACTGTTCTTCTTTTCGAGAGCAGTCCACCATATTACTCATTAATAGAATTCAGAATAGTACATTCTCCTTGACGTCCTTTCTGGCAATGTCAAAATTATACAAGTTGTAGGATTGTTTGCCAGCGTTCAACGACCTGGACCAAATCAGGATGATTTACTCGGCACCTAAGCATCATTTTTGCGGTTTACCTCATCTTGGTGTAGAGAGATCTCATGAACTCTTAATTTTTCACTGTAACAGGTGTTTTAGTGTTTTTGATACCAACGATGTCGATAGATATGAGAGGTTTGGCTGTAGTATATCCGTGCGTTATATGTGAAAGAGGCTCTAATACACCATGACAAAATTGTGACGCTGCATTTAAAGTTTACGTATTCTAACGGAAGAACATGAGACGCTTATGTCTGCTAAATATTTACCTGTAAAAAGATATTTATTTTGATAAATTAGATTATAATCTAGAGTTAAGCTTTGAAGTAGGAACTTATGTTTTTCAATTCATAATTCTCTATTTCAAGGAAGTAACACATATTCTTAATAAATTAGTTTATTGTAAAAAAGTAATAACTTATTATTAACTGCTACTTCTAATTCAATTGTACATCAATTTAAAACTTCAACTGAACAACCCATTAGGTCAAGAATACATCATTTACCGGCAAAGTACGGAACAGAAGAAAGAAATAAAAAGGAAGCAATGGAGAGACGGGGAATAATATTGAAAAGTAGAAATAAATACAGTGCTCCATTAATAGTAATTCCAAAGAAGGAAGATGCACGAGGTTTACAAAACTTTGGAATTGTTATAGGTTAATGGCGATTTTAACGAATAATGTCTATTATGAATATCCAGTACCACATGTGAATGGTATCTTCGAAGAATTATACATAGAAGATAAATAAAAAACAGATCTCATTTCACATGCAGATAGAATGAGTTTCTAAGAATGCTATTCCGGTTCAAAATCGCCTCTAGTACAATTCAGTGTTTGATGAACGAGATTTTATATATCAATATAAAATCTCTTGTTCATTTAGATGACTAGAATAACCGAAAATTTCTCTAGGAAAAATTTTCCATAAACTTGAACATAATTTAAAATCCAAGCGAATAAATGCAATTTTCTATAAAATCCAAGCGAATAAATGCAATTTTCTATAACAGAGCACTATATTCATAGGCCACTTATCATTCGAAGAAGAAGAATTGTAAGCTATTTTATATGCAATCAATTTAAATGAATTAAATAAAACAAATTTATTAAAACTAAAAGAATCCTTGAAATTTGTAATAAAAAGTCGTCCATAAGCAGATTTCTTTGCACCATGATTTAAGAAAAATTTTCTTGAGAAACCATATTAATTTAATAATTAGTATTTATCAAAATGCTAAGAAATCAAAGTTGATCGTAAATCATGCAAATATAAAATAAACTATTTAGCAACAAAGTCCTGAATAATGAGTTCAAATCTGAACAAATAATAGCTTTTCACAACCCCGAAGTATTGAGCACCCAATTCACATACAGAAAATTCAATCAAAGATTGCATTTCAGACTTATTGTGGAAATTAGTTCCAATGATATATAAATACAATGATCTATTAACAGAGAATTTCAGATTGGTATAAATAACTATAATCATCATAGCATCATTAGCTGTACACCCACGGGAGCAAAATAAATATATAATTCGACAGTTATATACCATCAAATTGAAAACGTTAAGACAATGGAGAAATAAACAAAAGATATACGTATGAAGACGAACGAGTGTTTTTCAATTTAATAATTAATAACAAATATCTGAAAGAAATGTATTAATATACAAAGAAATAAAGTTTATTTGAATGTTTATTGAACTTGGAACTGAAGTATTTTAACAACGATCCGGGATCTATTAATTATAATTATGAGCCATAAATCGAATGGGCTATTGATGCCTTACGAATTTTAAGAACGTATTTCATGCATGTCGTTCGGATTAAGCAATAAAATTTAGGAAATACTTTATAATTAATAATACCCTAGTGTAGGAAAAAAATTTCCCTGCATATAAGCAAAATAGTTCTCAAAAAGCTTTGAACTTATACACTAGTGTTTTTTGAATAAATATCTATTTTACATTTCTCAGTACTTCGGGAAATAGGTAAACTCCAGCCAAGTGGAGTCATTGTATTAATCTTTTGCTCAAACTGGGTAACTATTTTTACAGCTTCGGATCGTTAAACATGAATAGAAACAGGCAACAACCACTATTATATCAGTCTCGTTCTCAGTTTGGGTTAAAAAGTTCCAGCATTCTTCAAAATGATATTCAAAAGCTCTTGTTTCTTCTTTCCATGATGGTGTTGGAAGGTAAAACTTTCTGAAGTCTGCTCACATACATGGTGCTATCTCAGTTGTTAGTGTAAAATCTACAGGAACTGCACTAACTGTCCTATGGGGCTGCGACCGCCGTTTTCGGGGTCTATCACTGGTACGTTGAAATTGAGTTGGTTTGATGCCGCATAACAGGACAAAGATTATGATTGGGTTGGTCCTCTAAGAAAGTCGTATATAACTCAATTACTTATGGATCCCAAATTAATAACTGCTTATAATTGATGCTGTATCTTTCTTTCCTGGAGCCAACATTGATTAAGTTGTTGTAGCAGTTTCGCATTAAAGCCACAGTCAGGTGCGCATTTTAGAGTGTCATTTGGAAATGGTAATGACTAAGCCCGGAACGCCAAACTCAGACATGATAGACATGAATGATCACATTATAGCCTCGGCTTTGAAAAGGTTGAAGTAAACCTCAAAAATACTTTATGTATGTCGCCATCACCCGTTTAGCTACGCATGTCAAGAATACTTTATGTATGTCGTCCATCAATGACCATGTGATCAATTGTATTGCATATTTGGTTATCAGGATATCAATTTGCAGTCCGTATCGCTTATTTTCTCGAGTAGACTGCAATTGCGGACTATTGCCTACCCCGTCTTGTTGCATATGGGATGCAAATGCCTCCTGATAATCTGAGTATTTATATTTATCACACAGTTGATTTAACGGTAGTTCACGTGGGTTTAATTGTTTGAATAACAACTCAACTTTTATATATAGTAATAATAGTAGTCTGCATCAACCATCAAATATTAAAGTTAACTTGAACTTACATCGTTCAATAAAAAATCCAAATATGAGTGCTATAGTTGCTATTCTGCAATAATGGAGATAGATTTAAACCATCATTATTACTGTGTAATCATTGATTTATCTTGGGATTGCTCTATTCACATTCATATGTTATAAGTGATCAAAACTTTAACTGTGACAGGTCATTTGACCATGCCCGTAAAACGGGAAATGGATACTTCATTGGTATTGAGCGCTATTTCCGAAGTGGATGCAGAATGGTTCAGATCTTGGATGACACTTGAACATCGGGAGGAAATAAACGCAACTGCTGGTTAGATCAAAAAAGCTTTCAATTTTATCTCACCGGAAAAGTTTTTGTAGAGATTAGAATGAATAATGAATAACATTGTTTTGAATTTTATTACATGGTACTGTTCCCTGTTTTCTCTTTGATTTATTAATTATATTCTTGAACGAGTGTTACGTACTTACTAAATATTTAGTCACAAAATCAAATCAATTGTGACTGAAAACTATAAGCAGCGCTGATATGATTGATTTCTATAATTGTTTCATCTTTTTCATAGCCATTACTTTGTTTCTCGTAAAATTTTTGGAAATGTCATTATTTGGATCTTTTTCAAAATCTTTTTAGTTATCTGTTGTTGAAAGTTCATCCAAATTCGAACAATACTTTTCTAGAAAATTCATTTCACTTCATCATTAGTGATTCTGGAGAATAACTAGAGATATGTTTCCTCACACAACTTTACCCTATAAACCAGTTTATACGCATTTCAGAACACATATTCCTTTATCTTCCGACGAATCACTTCATCCAAACTTTTGAAACCAGGAGCAAAATCAAGATATAATTATTTCCAGAATTTTTTAGCATGTTCTGGCTGAATCTTATTGAATTCCAATCTTCAGTTTTCGAGAAAATTCCAATTCATGACTTCAACATTATTTTGTGAAAACTTTTTTAAGCCGACGTCCTCAATTTTTAACGCTGTTGAATTAAGCTTTCACCCGTCAACGAATTCATTGACCACCGTTATCAGATGTGTGCTGCCATATTCAGGCTTTGTTTAATGTTTTGAACACAGCAGTAAAGACACAGTAAAGACACAGCTGTCGATTTGAGAGAGCGTCCAAAATAAATCCATTTTTTATGCGATTTCATGGGAAAGGATTTGGCTTATTAGAGAACTTTTCTTCACCACAAATTCCCACTGCAGTTGGCCTCATATTTTTCTAATTTACAGTCAGTTGTACTGTGCGATATTAAAAAAAACTTTTGCTATGGTAAAATATAAATTTTAGCATCGTTGTACCAAATATTTGTAGGCAATAACTACTAATAAACATTGAACAACTCCATTGGCACGTTATGAATTAAAGAACATATCACGAATCTCATTAAACATAATTATTGTAATTTGCTAACGATTATAACTACAATTTTACCTAAACAGTATAACAAAGACCAGCCATAATATTATATTTTTATTATTAATGATAATTATTTTCTAATTATTT
>JXOS01137062.1:0-12640 GCA_001015075.1 Cirrula hians
TGTCTTTACTGTATTATGCTGTGCTCTGGTTGCTTGCTTTGCGTACCAATTTGTTTTCCTGCATACAACTGCACACAATCAAACTTTTTTAACATACGAAACCTTGCGTTGCATTGGCTATTTATTTGCACTATTTAAAAAAAAAATGTTTAATTAATATATATATCTTTATCACCAAGTGACAGCACCCATAGCATCTATGTATCGACAGTGGAATTACTTATTTGAAATTGACCAAACTATACGTCAGATGCGAACAGTTTTGCTTAATTTACTGAAGGGATAGTGACGTCATGGTAAACTGTACTTCGTTATTTAGCAATGGTATCCAGTCGTATATCTAGTGAAAATTAAGCGTACTAGTAATCAACAAATGTTTTCGACAATAACAGGATCGTTGGAAATGAAACAGAACCTTCGCAACAAGCTGAAAACAAAGTAAGGTTATAGTCATATTTATCAACAGAAGATTGAGGTTAAGGTATATCAACAAATGAACGTAGAAACAATTCCTCATTTTATAAATTTTAAGTTTTTATTTATGACAGAACACGCCCTTTGAATTTATAAAAAAATTTTCCCCTTTAAAGCAGTTTAAAAAATAAATTGTGATGGTATAGATATTGTGCAGTTGGTTAGACATCTTAATGTAAATAAATAAGTAATCGCTTTTGAATAATTTTTTTTTTCTATGACTACAAATAATAAATTTGATATGAAAAAGTATTTAATCTGATTAATCGGCCATCGTACTAAGAACATGAATTTCACATAAACGTCACAATTTATGAAAATTTATCCTATCGACGCCCTGATTGGGTTGTGTGATTCGATAGGACACATGTACCTCAATTATTTCAATTTTAAAATAAAGGTGGCATACAGAACAATATTAAAGACTACATTTTTGTAAATTATGTTTTAAAATGAATTTTGTCAATATTATCATTTTAATCAATATGATTTTAGTATGCGTCATTTGGTATATTTTTCAAAAATTTTAAATTAATATTTAAGTATACTTTTTATTTCGTTATGTTGACAAATCTGTTAAGAACAGCGTATTGGGCCGTTCCCGCCGTTCCGATAGTTTTTTGATAAGTATTGTTGATAAAATCACATTTACTGCTTTCATGAATACATGAAGTCGCACGTGCATTAAATTCCAAATCATGGCTCAATCTGCTTATTTGTTAAATAATATTCTAAACTCTGAATGCTGTTCTTCTTTTTTAAATACAGGCGAAGATAGTCTGGAATGTAATCAACAAGTTAAGTATTTTTTATAACTTATATCGATGCATGTTTAATGAATGTCTATCTTTTAGAATACCAACGAAACTGAAAAAGCCCTTCAAACTATCAACAGCTTGCTTACAAATAAAAACAGTGTAGACGATGGAATTGAACTTTTGAGAGCATTTCTTCCACAATGCTCGCAAGATATATTTGAACAAAAAGCTAATTTTTGGTCCGGTCAAATATTGAAAGCTTCTAATTTTCTTCAAGGAAATATAAATCTATCGTTATTGTATAACGTTGTAGGTATGATTATATATGTGTAATTTTGTGGAGGGAAATTCATATACTTTCTTACTCTTTCAGAAACTATTTTGATTAGATGTCATCAGTCTTCAGAGTTGTCGAAATTGTTTTCAACAAAGCATCTTGTTAAAATATTTGAAAGTTTAAGCTTGTTGAGTCTCTCAAATCAACCAATGGCCTTAAAGTGTGTTAAAAAATGTCTTGAACTGTATCCAACGGCTAGCGGTCAGTCACTTAGTCTTATTGAAAGATATTTGAGTAATAATTCGGAGGCAACTGATCAAAAAGCAATTAATTTGGTTGGAGTTTGCCAACTTTTGCTCCAGCAAGTTAAATGTGGAGCCACAAACGGAATAAGTTTGAAAACTCAATGGACAAATTATCATCTAAATCTTATCATAGATTTGGATTCTACCATTGATCAAATTTGTTATGATAACCCGCCAATTCTTGGTACCAACAATTCAGTGAATAATGCAATAAAAGGCAAAAATATATTGACTGAGCATACAAATATATTAAGAAAACTAGTCATTCATTTCCATAATGTAACTTATTATCTTATACTGGCACTTAGGTAAATTATCAAAGTTTTTTTCTTCTAAAATTAATTTTCCATTTTTCAGGTCTCCATTTCCTTCACCAAAGTGTGTTGCAGTAAAAAAAATATTGAATCTAATACATCATGGCCTAACTTTTAATATTAATCAATCCGAACAACGGGGAACTCTAGGTAAAAATGTGATATCTGCAATTGCACCGAAAATACATTTTGATCTGCTTGAGCTGTTAAATGCTCTTATTGCAACGTAACCACCGTATTCTTTTAAACATTAGAATTTTTTAATAATAATATAAATTTCAGATTAGGATGCCATTTAAAAGTTTACTCATCGCAAATTTTGGATATGTTGACAGATACATTGAATTTGATATCGCTTTCATGCCCTGAATCAAAAATTCATGGGTAAGTTATAGGAAATTACTTCTTTCTTATCTAAAGTCACGTACATTTTAAACATCGGTCATAGACATGTTCATAGAATAGAAAAAAATCATTTGAACCATGTCCGTCGGCCTGTGATCTCGATAAGTTGAGTAGTTTTTGAGATACTATGATGAACTTGTGTTTCTGAACATATTTTGTAATAAATAAGGTGGAGTTCTTGAACGGGGAAAATCAGTGCAGAATTGCGTGTATCTCCAATAGATCGTTTACTGCCGATTTCACGTAAGTTCGCTTAGAGCGCAGGTATTTCATCGCATGTCTATTATTTTGGATATCTTCACATGTGTTTTATTCCTGATTACACTTGAATGAGTACAATTTGTTTCTTCGGAACTTAATGAAATTTAGCTTGATTGTATATACTTGTATTGCTTTTATATATTGAATGATCGGTATTATGTACTCGTTTTTGACCCACTATTACATCGATCTTGTTTATCTTAAAAAAATCCGCGGCGCCCATATAAATATATATCTGATGCAGTTTATAATTATCTTTTCGAAAACAATTAAGTTTCAAGGGTAGATAATTGCTCTAACGAAGGTACAGTTTTATTCTAGTTAAATGAATGGTGTCCAAATCCTATTAATGTATATTAATTGTACTCAACTCGACAAAGATTTTTTCATTGCTTGTCCATATTAACAAAAATGTACAAAAAATCGAATATTAAAAGTGATATTCATTTTACTCAGTTCCTTTTATTGTTAAATTAAATGAAAACTATCGTAACTTTGAGGATACGTTTCTATAAAATCTTAAAAGGCATTAATAATTTCTAGACCGATATGACAATGCCACTACAGTTGCACAAATATGACGCCAGTCCCTCCACCGGACGACGAATGAAATGCACATTTCGATCGGGTATAGCATATCGATTAAAACACAATCATCATATTTTATAAGAGCGTGATGCCTCTTGCATACGCCGACGATGTTGACATAATTTGGCCAAGTAAATGCGGCCTTACTATCGCATTCTTCAGATTGAAGCACAGAAAGTTAGTCTGGCTGTTAATCAGAACAGGACAAACTACTTTATGCAAACGTGCAATGATTTATGCTTGAATTCCCTGAAACCTTTCAGTTTGAAGAGGTTGAGCAAGTCACAGAGAATATCGGTCCTTCTGAACGCCGCTGAAACATGGAGGCTTTTAAGATTTGTTGAAACACTCTGCTGTGTTCGAAGAGCAAATTCCACGTATATATAGATATAACGCCCTTATCAATCAAAACTAACTATTGTTATCCATATAAGAGTTTAAACAAAAGGTGACACGCAGTGGCACGGAAAGGAGCAACGACATCGACCAACCGTAGTAAGTACTGAGATCAACGACAGCGGCGGAGTGTTCCAAAAGCGAAAATCAAACTTCCTCAACAAGGCGCAAGCAAGTTGCTGCATGCACGAGGGGTGAAGTAGTTACGCTGATGTCGCAGACCAAGAATGCAGTGAACACGCTCCCTGCGTCCAACGGAACATTCTTATTGTTACTATTGGCCTGCCTTATCTGTCTTTCCTATATGAATAAATCGCTATATAATTACTTTTGTGATTCAATGTATATGGTTTGGTTCGAATATTTTTTATGTATTCAGTATCAAAATTAACTTAATTTCCTGCAAAGACATGTTTTTGTATCAGTTCGGTAAACCTTTTCTTTTTTAATAATAATCCTTTTTTCAGAATCGTACGAATCAAAGTATACAATATATTAACATTGTGGTGTGACACAATGCAACATGGAAGTTACTGCGAATATGAAGCGGAAAGATTAATTGCTGAAATATTCCGAGATATTTATCCAAAAAAACAAGACATAATTTTAGAGGTTCGTTGTTATCATATTGTAAGGAATGTATATGATGTTTCTTTTCGTCAATTATTTTTATAGGACTCTTTACAAGTTCCAGAATATTTATTTTCGCTATTAATTTTGTAACTATTTATTCCCTATATATTTTTTTACGAAATTATATCCATTATTAATTATTATAATTTGAAAAATTAAAAATTAAGTCAATAGTATAATGGCCTAATTATCTTTCTGTTTTAAATTAAAGGTGCAATCTGGGGCTCGTAAGAATTTAACGAAAAAGATTCGTCGACTGTTAAATAAAACTCAAAATATACAATCGAAAATAGGAAGATCACACTGTAATCAACGAAATTCAATGCGAATTTTGTACGATGAACACAATGGTGGACTATGCAATGCCGCTCTTGAGTGCCTCCAAAGTATTATGCTGTCATCTGCATTTTTCGTAAAACCTGAGGTGATAAAGGTAATTAATAAAATTCAGTTGAAAAGTATGGCTTTTGAATAATGTTTTATTTTTTATTTTTATAGAGTACCAACATAAAATTATTACAAATATGTTTGCTATTTAATGAATTGCCAATGGACAGAAATAACTTTTATTTCAGTGCCAAGTGCAGAATTGCCATTTATAACAATTTGAAAGCTGTATTGTTATCTAAACATTATTTAGCCGCTCCTCCAGTTGATGCTATCCACATAATTTTGAAAAACGCACATAATACTGATAAAAATATTCTTGTCCGAAATAAATGCTCAAATATATTGAGAGATTTCGAACACATACTACGTCCACAAAAAGAAGGGCTGGAGTTTTGTATTCCAAATAACGAAATACAGAATAAGGTAACCGAAGCCGAACAATTGATCTCTTTAAGTGATTCGGAAGTTTCATTGGGAAATAATATGTATCATTGTAAAAAAATAGAAACAAAAACAATATCTGCAGATAACAACATAAATGTAAGAAATAATACTGTAAAAGACACTTCGAGAAATTGTTTGCACTCTGCTCAGATTATGGAGGTCTTGGAATCAAGTGAATCGCCCTCTTATGCATCAAATATAGTTTTAAAAACAAATGTATCCAGAGAAATGGACGATGAACCTGTTATGAAGAAACTGAAAACTCCAAATGTTTATGAAATGACCAAGGAAATGCAAATAAATTTGACTGATGAGGATTTAATTACAGAAATTGAATCAACATTTGTTGATGAATTAGCTTAAGTTATTTTAATTGGTCACATGATGTCTTAAAATTTAACTGTTTTTATAATAAAATATAAAATGTCAAATTTATAATCCTCCCACTTCAAAATGAAATACTATGTAT
The DNA here is from genome assembly GCA_001015075.1 of Cirrula hians. NCBI lineage: Eukaryota > Metazoa > Arthropoda > Insecta > Diptera > Ephydridae > Cirrula > Cirrula hians. The sequence goes on from JXOS01137062.1 coordinate 5,715, forward strand.
GAAATATTGGTGTTAAGTTATTAGAATAACAAAATAATTTGTAAGTAGGCTACTCCCAATTGTTAAAGTCTAACTGCGATGGTTGTTGTTATTTATTTATTTTTTCGTGCTATTTTTTTAACAAGTACTTAGTTTCAGGAAGAAAATTTGTTCATTTTTCAAACCGACTAATGCGCTACCATTAGAAATTATCAATTGCGATGAGATGTGGACTGTACGGTAACTTTACAACTTTAATTTTAAACGAACACCGTTCATGTTGAGTTCAATTAAGGTTTAATTCATTTTTCCATAAAACGGGATTGTTCACCGTACGCACTTATCTACAAGGTGCTGGAAAATAATTTTTCGCTGTGTTTTCTTCCATATTAAAAAAAAAAATTTGAGTTGTAAACCACTAACAACCAAATAATAATAATATTCAGAACTTTTGATACTACCAAGAAAACATCGATTAATGTATAAAATTTCGCTTAAAGACATAACATAATTAAAAAAATAATGGAATCTAAAATAAAAATTACGATGCTTAAACGCAAAAACGTAAGTACTCCCAAAAATGCATCGCGGAGGGTGGGCGCATCATAATGCTTAACTATACTTCGTGACGACTAAAGCGTTCAATTACAAGCTTGGCACTATAATAGGAAACCTCGACGATATCGAGAAATTGCAGTATATTACAATAATACTATAGTGAAAAAAAGAAATTTGCAAAATAACGAAATATTTCACTGAAAATAAGACTGAAGACGAGGCAGGCTTGACAACAAAAATAATGAAATTCGTTATTAACTCTGAAATTGCAGATGGAAATTAACAAAGTAGGTTTAAAATCAATCTCTAACAAAACAACGGGTACTCTATATAAATTTAATGCATAAATTGACTTCGCAAAAAAAATAAAAAATAAAAAAATTGAAAAATCCAGAAGAAAATACAGAATTACTTAGATGTGCAATGCAATTATATGTTATTAAATAAATTAATAGATTTCTCCGGTATATGGTATAGTCAATATAATAACGGAACCTAAGAATTATCATATCTAAAACAAAACTCGAAAACAAGTGTACAATGTTAACGAAATTAACCCAGTCACAAATTTGAAAAAATACATTAAATGAGGTTTACAAATTATCTTTTATTCAAAAGTTGAATTTATAAATAATAATAATAATATATATTTGTCATAAAAGAACAAATATTGTGCCCAAAAGTCTTCAACACCAAGTGTTCAGCATTTTATAAAACTCGAGTTCATTCATCGTTATTATGTACAGCTAGTAGGAGTCAATTCTATTAAAGTATATCGTAGAGGCTTGTATCGCTTTATTCCGGCATAACACAGGTAAAACCATATGAAGAGCCGTCAAAAGAAATGATCCACGACTAATTTTCTCGTTCGGACCCAGTGCTAATTAGTTTTATTTTGTTTGAATATGAACTTTTTGCGACTTTTGCAATATTAGCGCCGTGCAATGTATTTTAATTAGCACCCAAATCATATTTTCAAAACATTCAACTTTTTTATGGCATATCGGTATGAACAAAATTTTTTATTTTATAACTAATTAGATAGAAAGTATATAAGGTTTTGTCAATGTATTTGTAAATGGTCAACCGAAATTTTGAAAGACTAGTAAATTCTAATGCTCTCTTCCTGTCGATTTCTATATAAGCTTCAGTCTTGTGAAGTGTCTTGACCAATTTGACATCGTGAACAGGAAGCAAAGCACTTTCGAAAATTACTCTACCTTAGGATGATTACCAATCTTGAGTAACGTACAACAAAGGAAAAATAAATAGTCCGTGAACTATAATATTATCTGAGCTTGTAGTGAATGCAGGTGGGAACCTATTTTGCGCAGTGTCGTTAGGAGATACCCATAATCAGCTTAATTAATAAGCCGCGATTGTTCTGATTCGCAATAAATCAGTGCAAGTTGGCCATCGTTCATTGAAATTATACTGGCAGGTGCAGATATTCTACCGTAGTCTGTTTAGGGCCATAGGCAATACCATACCATATGCAAAAAATTACAGTTTTTCTTCTACTTCCAAGTTAATTTCGATATCATCAACAATAAGGAAGGATTAACAGGGGTCTGATCTGTCTAAGGCAGCATGTCTGAATGCTGCAATCTACTTGGGGCAGCATTACCCTTATGAACCAGCATCAAACCGAGTTTCATGATATTTCCAACAATGAAATATACTCTGCTAGACTTACGAATCTATAAATGGTTTTCACTAGAAACTGCATGGGCACCCGTTGCTATCCAATGGTTGGGTCTGGACTCCTTAAAGTCCGGTGACATCTGCAATATTGGATATGTTTCCAACCTTGTCTCTAGGTCACTGCTACTGATAATGAATTGCGGATTTCCAAATCAAATGTAATAAAGAGGCAGTTACCAAAAAGGCCTCCTACGGCTTGTGAGTCATTATGAAATATGTCTGAAGACAAGGTTAAATTCGTTCTTGGTGACTTAAATGCCAATATGGGCTGGGACGACGTCTTTCGGCCTATGGTATGAGAGTTCAGTCTAGACGAAAGACAATCGACAATTAACTAATTTCCTATGAGCCAGCGCAGAACATGGTCATCGCAAATATAACAGGCTTCAGCATCTCCAAAGGAACGTGCCAGTTCTCCGATTAATGGACACAGAAAAACATTGTTAACTTTGTGATTGATGGTCGGCATGGGTTGAGCATTATGGGTCAGGTGACAATATTGACTCCGATCAAAACTTTTTTCCTTCCAAGGTAAGAATGCACTCGTGATTTCCCAATGTATTAAGGATTTCTTCTATCCCAACATGCAGAGACGAAATATCGATAATAGCCTATAAGCTGCTGAAGAGAAGACACGTTGTGTCTGCGAGACACAATGGACACATGGAAACGGATCTTTATATCTTTAATGTATAGATAAAATACACATAGGACATAAGATTTTCAGAGCGGTGCTTCATTCTTGAAAAACCATCGAAGTGATCTGGTAACAAATGTCAAAAGTACAGGAATCTTTTTATGGGCTTATTTAAAACAACATAAAATGTCAAGTCGAGTCGTATCACACGGTGCAAAATCTTGAAAAAGGCCTAGGAAAAGTAATTCGACACCCACTACCTTTTCATCCATCATCTATATGCCATCATATCTGAATTTGGTATTCGAGACGAAGTTTATATGACGTCCATTCACTATGGCTTTTCTAAATGACACTCAGAAACGCTCAAAGTGTTATAGCGGTTGGTCCTGACCTTGCATTTGACGCACCTTGAAAATTATCTGTGTCGAAAAGAGGGATACATTTTCTACAAGCGGTGATGCGTTTTGTTCGCCAATAATAAATTGACGAACTGTATTAAATTTACGATGATATTCACCTAGTCGAACGAACAAATATCCAACGGCTACATTTGTTAAGTCATATTGCTCGTATGGAGGAGTCAGATCTAGCTGGAAATGTTTTTGATCGAGCGGTGTTAGTCGCAAAAGAGGAAAAACAAACCTACGTTGGACTGACTTGGTGCTACATGATGTCTCAAACCTGCATATTCGTAACTGGCACCACGCTGCAGATATAATACTTAGATGGCAAAAAATCAGCGACTGGTGGCAGACTTCAAACCCAGACCTTATTTGGCCATTAATAAGTCACAACGCATTCAATTGTCTGTGACCGTCTCTTCAACATAGCAATAATCAAACTACCTTGGATCCGTGATAACAATCTGTTTAATTTTTTCAATATATCATTGATAATTCGTTATATTGCAGGCACTATATATATGAAAAAGATGATTTCAAGATTTTTAGTTCAGTTTTAGTTTAGCTTTGGTTGCTTGTAAACGGTTTCTTAACTGAAAATAAAGAGAAGTACTTCACAGAGTGTACCATAGAAGCACTGCTCAGATATTCAATATTTGGAGATCATTTAGTATATTGAAATTCAAGGAGAATGGCCTTTAGTGGTGTTTCCAGATTCGGATTGAATCACCGCATTATGGGTCCGTTCAAGAGTTTAACTGATGCACAGGTAATCTTAGCATACGATCCACGAATTCATCAATACGAGAAGGGAATATTTAGTTGAAGTCATGAAATGCGTTTTGTTATATTTGAAAGTATGAAGACACCAAACGTGGCACCGATATAGGATGTTTTAACAGCATTGTCCATTCTGGTTATTAAACTAGCCTACAATTTAAACAAGACTATTCGTTAATATGAAATTTATTAAATTCATTTCGGATAAAGTGCAACTGCATCAACTTTTGAAACTACAAATTGTAGTGTTATTTTCGGATAAGTAGTAGGATATACATTATGGTCAATTATTTTATTACTGCTTTCACCTGTGAGAAGAGGATACCAGAACGGTATTTCAATTTCTAATGTTTGTAACGATGTCCAGCTAAGATCGAACAATATAATCTATTTTAATTATTTTAGATTAAATTTTTGAGATATTTAATCTGCGAGAAAAGTATTTCCACCATTTATGAAGAGCCCCGATATTCAGAAATATATTATTAAATTGTACAAATATTGAATGGTTACGACTCTTGCACCACAATATTGCAACACAACAATTGCATTTTCTTTTTCATATTTTGCAATATTGCATATTACTTTAAATACAAATCGCATATTCTTGTTCTTAAATTTGATCTCGAATTTACTATTTTAATTGCGTTTCACTATATTTGCCTAAACAACTGGTATAGTAAAATTTAGGTTATAATCATGGATTTTATTTAATGATGTATATTTTACATTTAATCAAAATAATAATGACTGTAGAAGCTACTAACTTTAACAAAAACAACACAAATAAATTACAAGATATCTCAAATCCATTTAATTTTTTACCGCAATGATAATGCTGATTCTCTTTAACGTACCAGATCTTCAGGGTTAAACATTCCCTTCAAGAAAAAATTATTAATTATTATTATAAATTGTTAAAAGCTATAGTTACCCGAGCACGTCGCAAAATCGAATCTTTACTTGCGTCGTAAGGATGATCTTTCGATGGAATTTCTAAAACAGCTGGAACAGGTGATGTATGTGCGTCGATCACGTGACGGATCATTTCAGCATAGTTTTGATTTATCAAAATTATATCAATATCATCTCTTTTAAGAAAACGTTTAAAGCAATCTTCAATCTCACTAACAGCAACATCTTTAAAGGTGTGTAAAACATTAAAGACAATTCAATAAAATTGATGAATTAATTCATACTTTTATCAACAACCATAAAATTTGGGTGCCTGTTTTTGTTTATTTCCCCTACTCCACCAAGCAAAAATCCTACACAAGTATCCTAAGGCAAGAATTAGAATGATATAAATATATATAGATTAACTCACTTCGTCACCAATAACAGATATCAATTTTCCTTTAATTGCAGAATGTAACGCCATGATGTTAAAATTCAAATCACACTAGGAGATATTTAAACTTTATTTTATGAATAGTCAGCTGACAGAGTACAAATCAATAGATCACGAGAAACGAGCTGCGAACTGCACAAATCATATTTAATTTAAGATAACGTCTATAGAAATATGGACACTCAAAATTTTGCAGTAATATTTTCGATTGACGTCATGGTTTACATTACAGAATATTATCTTCATTATTTGATTGCCCAGCATACATACACACGAACATCTGTAAGCAGAGTAAATTCATATACACAAAAATAAATATGAAATTATAAATAATGAACTAATTGAAGATTAGGTATAACTAAAAATTATAGATGATTTTTATTTTTTATTACACTGTATTCTATTTACAATTATTGGTTATATATACCGAATATAATTGTAAGTATACATTTGTGTACCCCAAAATAGTATTTACAGAAAATAATGAAATAGGCTGGCAATGGAAAATAGGTAAATCGGTTTTGCTGTAAACGCTACAGCATAGCGATTGCTCTATGCTTGCAGTGCACTTGCATGCGCACAATAAGGCGGTTAAGTGCTAAAGCAGCATTATTCCTGGGTTGTAACAGCTGATGCAAATGGATATAAATAATATCGGACTTTGTATTATTTTTGAGCCATATGGAGCCTAAACAATTTGTGAAGGCAATAATTGTGGCATAGTATATAGAACAATAAAGTTTACTCATTTCATAATTCGGTAAAGGTTTCAGTTTTTTATATTAGAGATTTTAATAAATCCATTTGGAACGGTTTAACAGATTTCGATAATATTGACATTATACTGAGTATTAGCGGCAATTATGGTCTTTTTCGCTAAAAAATTAACATTGTGAGGAAATATGATGAAAGAAATGGTTTTAAAAATCTATTCATAGTATAGTACAAGTGAAAAGACTCCGAGATAGCGGCTTAAACGTTAGTGTTCAACAATATTCACTATGCTTACTTATATATGTTCATATATACATATTAGAATTAAAATCATCAAATAAGTAGTGAATAACATCAATTCAATCCAATTGTTTTGTTAAGAATTGCAACTTCTTTGTATTTCATCACACAACATAAATTTATTAATATACATTTATTAATATAATCAATAAACCTAAAACATATTCGCAATTCTTAAAACCAATTTTATTTACGTGTTATTTTAAGAATGTAAATGTTAATTGCATGTAAAAAAGTACATTTTTAATTTAAACTTTTTTGTTAACGATTCGAGACCAAACAGTTCTAATTTAATGTTGGTAATACTGTTAGTGACTTTTGTGCCAAATTATATTTGAATGTAAATATTAGTCATATGGTTACGCTTGTGTTTTCCAAACGACTAAAAGTGATTTTGGTGATTTTTACAATGGCTGATTTTCCTGAGCAAAAAAGTGTCATTAAATTTTGTTTGTGANGCTGATTTTCCTGAGCAAAAAAGTGTCATTAAATTTTGTTT
>JXOS01137148.1:0-14648 GCA_001015075.1 Cirrula hians
GAGTCACAAACCAACTAAAAGCCGCTAGAAATGCTGTCTTTGACAAACCACTCGAGAGCTCGAGATTGAAAATTTTTGTGTTGTAACACAAAAACATATCCTTTCGTAATCAAACACGCCTTGCAAGTATAATTATACTTTTATTTTGAATGGACTTGTATAATCCACGCCCATTACNCCATTACTATGAATGGTTTACCTTGCTCCTTTACGGTGGTATTGTGTCTATAATTTGGGGTCGCGTTATCTTGCGAATAAAGTTCATGGTTTGGAATTATGTTTGACAGTTTTAATCATAATTTTGGCTATAATAACCCAGTGCTGCGTCATTAGACAGCGGAGCATCAACTGATTACCTTCACGTAGGCTAATCTGATGGATGAAATAAAATAGAAACTTAGAAAATTGGGCTCAATATGTTAGCATTGTTGGGAACTGCCTATTGCATAAGCCCTTGTACGTCTAGAAATGGATTCAATGGAGCTTTGTTACTTTTTGAAACTGAATTTTGGTGGTTTATCAATGCTTTTAATTGCTTTGAGAAGTAAGATCGTTGTGGCAGTAAGATGAATCAAGTTTTTACAGCCTTTATTTCAAAGATGGTTTTCGTTAAAGAGGTTAAACGAATGTTGAACAACGAAAAAATCAATATTTTATTACGTTGTACTTTTTCAAAATATTCAGATTTACGGAAATCTAATTATTTTGTTTTCTAATTGAAAACTGCAAAGAGTTTCAAAAAAAAATGAAAAAACCAATTACTACAAAATCTAAAGTAAAATCAAAGTATGAAAACGTTAAATTAAAACGGTTTATTAGTGAACTGACGAGTGTAATTTGACCTTAGGATATTATGAGATCCACTTTAATAGGGCAAAATAAGTAATAGATACCAATTGGAACTTGGAGGTCAATTTTATGTTAAGTAAAAAGGGTATTTATTGTATTTAATCTAACGCGTCCAATATAACGTTCAAGTATAATATATTCTAGTTATGGCTGTAAAAGTTTTAATGTATTTAAGAGATATTGATAAAATCCTACTTCGTTTCATTTCTGGCTTGATTGTTTCGAGAGAGTTTAGTTTTAATTTGAACATATTTTAGTTACTGATTGAGGAGATTTATTTGACTTCTTGCATTTAAATACAACACAGCTATCAACTCTTAGAGTTATTTAGTTAGTTATCCAAAACTATAAAAACATTCCTTATTAAAAAAAATTCCATATTAAAACTCTGAAAATAAATGTGTATGGATTAATTCATTGAGTTTATATAACATTTTCATTTGAAACTGAATTTCTTGTGTAATACAAAGAAAAACTTATTAAATGATTTTGTTTTTCTCTACTTTAATGTACTAAAAGTTCTATAAGTATGTGAATTATTCCTTAGACAACCTCTTGATGATTATATTCAAATACCGTTTTCTGCAATGGTGTTGCCTAAATTGATGGATCATATTACATCGAAGCCATCGAAACAAACTTCTAGGCAATCTGCCTATCTTGCAGTAGGCTGATCGTAACTTCCACAAAAGCTCTGAGGAAGACCTTTCTTAGCGGTGAGGTGATTGGAAATATGCTTCTGGATGGAGTAAACATTTGTGGCTCATTTCTTGGCCAAGAGACCGTTTTTGATTAAACACTTACCGGTCCACTGTTATTATCATGTACGCCAGCCAAAACGATTGTTACCTGTAAGATGGTGGTTCATATCCATATACGTTTTCAACAGCGATGTGGAAGAAGATTTATCAACAAATTCTTGTGAATCCCACGTAAAAGCAAGTTCATAGTATTATTTTCTGATCTAAAATTCAAATATTCTAAAATTTCCTATCCTTCACACTGAACTGTGAACCCAATCTAGCGATTCAAATGCTATATAAGTTTGAGGAAAACGTACAATGCAAGCGAAATTCTTTGTCATTTCATGGACTTAGATGGCACATTATGAGGAGCGCCTGCTTCGGTTTATGAAGCTGCGAAAATAAACGTCGACTGGCTTGGCTAAACATCAGAATGTCCCATCAATGCAGTGCCTCCAAAAAGATTTTTAATCATTTATTATCATTAAAAAACTATCCCACAAAATAAATGAAATCATTTTTGGTATTGTCAAACTGTTTGTCCCAGCGGGTCAGCCAACCAGGTGTAACTGTGGGTTGACTCTTCAATTGTGTTCAATTGGATCAATAAACTAGCTTGTCATTGGACAGTGTTTGTTGCCAATCGTGTGTCACAAATCACTCAATTTTATTATTCTTTTCGTGTTCTAATATGGAGTGGTCCAATAATCCAGCTGAATTAGGCAATCTAAGGGTACTAGGCTATGTTTTCACATTGATCTCCTTGCAGTGGCATGGACCCAACGGGCCCAATTGCCCCGAAATGTTATGGCCTAAGTTCGAAGGTCATGAATTACCGCAATCGGATTTGGAAGTAAGGAAACCGACTATATTTTCGCCAGTCAATCAACTATTTTCCTACTTCACAAGATGGGTCCGTATACTAACTCATCCATGAGCAGATAATCCAGCAGGGATTAATGGGAACTCCACCTACGGCTCAGATTTCGCGAACATACAGAAATACGTGACTGGACTTACCGTTCCCGCTGCTGATCAAAAGCTTTTCTGGCCAAAACCACGTTTTGTCCAAGTAATATATCTGTGTCTTTCGGAAGTAAAGCAATTCATTAAGAAGCCACCTCGGAATTATCGATGGCTGCTGCGCATTTAATCGGATCATGTGGTGAAGGGAATGTTCTCATCATCTATACTCTGACAAACGGAACACATTCATGGGACCGTTCGATGCCATCACTGTCTGAATTCTATATATATGCAGCATGCCGTCAGAATCACCTCACATGGGTTGGCTCTGGGAATCTGCCTCTGCTTCCAGAGGCATTTTCAAAAATTCCCCGATTCCATGCAATTTTCATTCGAGAACCTGACTAATTTTCTATCCAAAATCACCTGCCTTAGGCCGATTTCTCCGATTTCAAATGTCCCAGAAGACTTGCCTCGGCTAACGCAGCAGAACCCAAAAAACTGCCACATTCATCGTCACTAATACAAAAGTAGCGGAAATTCAAATCGCTACAACGGGAATTATGCACTCGATGGAAGCATGAATACTTGAAGGAGCTACATAAGAAAAATCTGAAGGCATTATCCAATGTGACAACCTTGTCCCTGGCTGTAGTCCTTCAATCAGGAAGTTTGGGCGGAGTGCAAAAAGTTCATCCCGGAAGTGATGGCAAAAAAAAGTTGGGCTATAGCAAATTCAGAGAGTTGAAAATTGGGTTGTCAAACAAGTAGATCCCTCCCAATAAAAGTGATGTCAAAAATTATAAGCATATGACACCTGCAACAACCATGCAGCGAATAGAAAACGGATTCGATCATAAGGAAGTTTCCATATGTTCATATGTCAAAACACGGATGTTACAAAATTAGGAGGAATGGTCGTAGCGCAAAACACTGTGTTCGGATGGATTCTATCAGGATCCTGCACATATCAATAATTTCCAGTTCCTGCAAGACTGGAGGGATGTTCAATTTGGCAGCCTTTATCACGCAAATCTTTGCGCGAGTTCTTTTTGAGGATTTTTCTGCTTGTTTTTGTATGTGTCCATCTTAACGCGTTCAATCATTTTCTTAATCCAGTAAGGTTTTTTTGAAATCATTCTTCTTGGACAGTGAACATGTATATTCTAATTTCGCTTGTTATTATGTCGAAATGTGTTAAAACTTGAAGTCTTAAGATTCGTGATAAACTTTGTGTAGGGATTTGCCGTAGCCTTTTATTATCAAGTATCAAAAAAAATATTTCAAAAATTATGAAAAATTTTTTTTTGATTTTCTCGATTAAAGCACCAACTGATATATGGGGCGGTACTGGGCTTATCCTTGGTAAAATCTTGAAATTCGCTAAAGTTGCAAAAGTTTATTTCCATCAAATATCACAGTATTATTTCAAAAATTATTAATAAATTTTTTTTAATTTTCACAGCTAAAGACCATAAATTTGAGGCCTTTAGATTTGTGTAAGACTTTGTGTATGGACTTCGCATAGATAACTACTATTAAAATTCACAAAATTATTTCAGAAGTTTAAAATTTTCCCTGACATGCATAACCAAAGAAACTACGGCTATATGAGGTCTAATGGTTTTTTCCCTTGTTAATGTATCGAAATTCAATATGAGATTTATAGATTCATGTTTAACTTCGTCCACTGACTTGGCAAAGTGTTTTTTTTTTTTTCATTGGTATGAGTAGCAAACCAAAAGAGTCTACTAAAGCTTTATCAGCCGTTATAGTCCATTTCCCTCGTTAATATGTCGAAATTCGCTAGAACTACAGATTTATACATTCATGTTTAACACTGTCTAATCATCAAATACTACAAAATTATTTCAAAAAGTGGACAATAATTTTTTATGATTTTTAAAGCTATAGAGCCTTCTGCTAAATGGGCGCTATGGGCCTTTCCCTTGTTAATGTTATGAAATGCTCTTAAACATAAGGGCATGACTTTTGTATTGACTTCCTTTTTAATTTTATAGCCAGTTTTCATCAGGTACATTTAACGATTTAAAAAATCGAAAATAAATTTTTCGTAATTTTCATAACCAAAGTGACTTGTTCTATATGCGACGATGTTGGCCTCACTTTTGTTAATATGTCCAAATGCATTTAGACTTGAGGTCTTCAGATGCGTGATCAAATATCAAATCCAGATTGCGCCGTACATATTTTTTTTTTTTTTTTCATTTAAATACATTTTTATTACCAAACTTAAGTCTTCATAGGTTCTTAAGCATTTTTTATTTAATACAATTTTTGTATATAAGCTATAGTTTTCCCAAAATTGGGTGTCATTTTAAAAGGACAGTGGCTAAATGCACTACTTAAATATAAATAATGTATATGTTTGTTTCAAAATACCATAACATTTTAAGTTGGTATGTGATACGATAAAAACCATGAAGTCGCATAAACTTCAGGGTCTTTAGAGTCATTCTTACCTTTGTCTAGGTAAAAGACGTAGCCTATTATGATCAAAAATCATTAAATTATTTTAATATCGGAAATACATTTTTTAGTAATTTTCACAACCAAAGCGAATACGCCTGAATGGGGTGCTATGGGCTGTTTCATTGTTAATATGTTGAAATTATCTTTGAGGGCTTTAGATTCATGTTCATGTTTATCTTTGGATTTGGCAAAGTCTGTTATCATCGATAGCAGTAGCAAAAACACAGCGTATATTGCTTAATGGTGAGCTATTGCCCTTTTCGCTGTTAATTTATCAAAATTCGTTAAAATTTGAAGTCTTTACATTCATATTAAACGCTTAAGAATGAGACCCTTAGCCTTGTTTTAAACTTTGTGTTGCGACTAACGATAGCCTATTACCATCAAATATCACAAAATTATATTAAAAATCTAATACAAATTTTGCGTGTTTTTCATAAAAAATACTCCCATATGAGGTTCTTTATTCCATTCGCTTATTAATATGGTAACATGTATTTAAACTTTGGGATTCTAGATTCATGGTTTAATTTGTGCAACGACATGCTATTGCTTATTATCATGAAAAATCAAAAAATAATTGAAACATCGAAAACAAACTCGTCGTTATTTTGACAACCAAAGACCTTAGTGTTATATGGGGCGCTATGGGACTTTCCCTCTTGAAAACGCCAAATTTCTGTAAGGACTTGCCGTAGCCCTATATCATCAAATATCATAAATTTCCTTAATATCGAAAAAAAGTTTTTCTTGATTTTCAGAACCAAAACGCCTTATTTAATATGGGCGCTATAGGATTTATTCAGTAAACATGTCGAAATGCGTCTTTTGGTATATTTATCAATGTGGTTTCAAATCTGGTAAATCTGTCATCGACCACATCTACACATTGCACCAAGTCATGGAGACGAGCCGTATAGGGCTGTTCATATAGGGATGGCCTGTACACCATTATGCGTGAGTTTGGAATCCCAAACACATTGATAGGTCTTTCCACAAATAAGACTTAGAAACACCGAATACGCCGTGAAGGGTGGAGCCGACCTGACGGAACGTTCTGATGGCAAGCAGGACTTAAGGTTAAGTGATTCCCTTTCCTGAGACTTTTTCAACTTGGTGTTGTAAAAAATAAACTGTTCATCACGTTTAAAGTGTACTGGGACTATTGTCTACAAGAGCGTGATGGCATTCGCATACGCTGATGATGTGGACATCATTGGCCGAAGTTAACGCAAATTTATCGCCGCATACTCCAAACTGTTTGTTGGGGATAAAACTGATGTTTGTGAAAGGTCAGTGCGAAAAAATAGATTATTTTAAAAATTCACAACTAAAGAACCTACTGCCATTTGGGGAGCTTTTGGCTTCTCCTGTGTTGTACTGTCAAAATGCGTTACGATTTGACCTCTTTACGTTTGTGTTCAACTTAGTTCTCACAAAATTATTTCAAAAATCGAAAATAAATTCTTCGCATTATCTTAAATGGGTCGATATTGCGCTAATCCCTGCTAATATGTTAAATTTTTGCCACGTATTGAGGTTTAAACATTCGTGTATGGCCTTGTTTAGGGGCTTATCCTTGCCTTTCGTCATAAAATATTACACAATTATTTTAAAAAATCAAAAATAAATTGTTCGTAATTTTCAATGCTATTTGCGCCTTTCCCTTCTTAATATAATGAAATGCGTTTTAATTTGATGTCTTTAGTTTCGTGTGAACAGTTTTTTGGTATTTGGCCTAGGTTTTCATCTTGTGAAAATTTTGTGCTTTTCAGAAACAAAGAGCCTAATGCTGTGTGATTCGCTACGGGTCGTTCCCATCTTAGCATGTCGGAATGCATTGAACTTGCGTTTTTTAGATTAGAGTTAAAACTGTAAATAGGGACTTGCCCTAGTCTATTATCTATAAATATCACAAAGTTATCTCAATAATTGATAATACATTTTTCGGTATTTTTTAAACCAAAAGACCTTAAACATATATATGTTATATATATGGGGTGGAATGGGCCTTTCCCGTACCCGTATGTCGAAATGAGCTAAAAATTGAGGCTCTAGAATTGTTTAACATTGTACAGGGAATTTCCCAAGTCTATTACCATGGAATATAACAAATTTATTTCAAAACCAAAGAGTCTAAGGCTATATGGGGCGCTATGGGCCTTTCCCCTGTTGATATGTTGAAATGAGATAAAACTATCTGTCTGCAGTTTCGTTTTATATGGTTTTGTTGGGAATTAGCTAATCTTTTTATAATCAAATATCACAAAGTTATTGAAATAGTGGGAAATAAATTTTTTCTGATTTTCACAAGCAAAGATCCTATTGCTGTGTGGGTCGCTACGGGATTTTCCCTTTTAACATGTTGGACACTAACACTAAAACTTGAGGTCTTAAGATATGTGTTAAACCTCATCTTAAGACCTATTTTATGTAGTGACTTGCCCTAGACTATTTTCAAAATTGTAATATTGGTCTCAAACCTCGAAAATAAAATTTTAAAATGTTAATTTTTATAACCTAATTTGATACAATTATTTTAAAAATCGATAATAAATTGATCGTGATTTTTAGAACAAAAGAACCTACTGCTATATGCCATTTTTGCCATGCTCTTTTTAATATGTGCTTAAATTATGGATTTTAGAATCGCGTTAACTTTTGTATATGGAATTACCCAAGACTATTAATGTTAAAATTTACCAAATTATTTCAAAATAAATTTTAAATTGAATTAAACAAAATTATTGCAAAAAGCGAAAATACATTTTTCGTGATTTTCCCTACCAAGGAGCCTTATCCTATATATTGTGCAGAGCCCTTGATAATATGTCCAAATGCACTAAAGGTCGAGTTCAGTAGATTCGTGTTAAACTCTTTTAAAGAACTAACCCGAGTTTATTATTATAAAATACCACAAAGTTTTTTCAAAATTGGAAAATAATTTTTTTTTTAATTTTTTTTTTTTTTTGCATTTCAGAATCAGAGAGCCTTCTGCTTTATAATGCGCTATGAACATTTTCCTTTACCATATTATCATCAAGGCCATCAAAAAGCCATATCCTATATTCCCATGACTCTTGGTAACATGTCTAAATGCGATAAAACTTGTTGGATTCCTGTGATACATTGTGAAGGGACTTTCTTTTATTTACAGAATTAGAGGGTCTACTGCTATATGGGTCGCTTTGTGCCTTTCCCTTGTTAAGAAGTTGGAATGTGTTTATACTTGCGGCTTTAAGATTCTAGTAAATTTTTGTTTAGGGACTTGTCCTAGCTTATTTTTATCGAATATCATTCAATTTTTTCAAAAATCGAAAACAAAATTTTTGTGATTTTCAGAACCAAAATATATATGCTGTATGGGGCGCTATAAGCCTTTCGTTTAGTAACATTCTATATGCGATAAGAACTGATGTCCTTCGATTTGTTTAAGCTTTCTGGTGTGTCTTCCCATAGCCTATAATTGACATATACCACAAATTCGAAAATACAAATTTCGTAGTTTTTAAAACCAAAGAACATACTGGTGTATGGAGCACTACGGGTTTTTACTTGTTAATTTGTTGAAATTCGCTTAAACTTGAGTTCTTCAGATTCGTGTTAAAATTAGTCCATCCAAAATTGAACTCCACTCTTCGCAGAACGGACTTATTACCTTGTAGGAAAGCCCCTGGCAGGGAGTCGGAGCCTAGCTGCATGGTTTTGGTCAAGTCTCATGCTATGCGGGGGGTACTGCAGAAGCGTGGGAGATAGGTCGCCCTCCCCTAACAAGGCACCCCCAACCCAAGGGGTGCTTAGCCACGAATATGTACCTCTGGATACCTGGCGCCCTCTAGTTTTAATCCAGCCTGCCCCTAGCAAGGAGCTGTGCTGGAGGTGACCTCCTTTCCCCACCTTAATCTGAGTCCCTTAATATGAGGGAACCTAACAACACAAAACCCAGTCAAAACTGCTCTCTGTAGGATAAAGCAGAAACCCCAAGCGAGGTAGACCACATGGCTCTACAAAACTCGCCATTGCAGCTAAGTCGCAACAAATACGACCAGTCATATTCAGCCCACTTCCTAAGAGTGGCGCCAACAACCCACCCCTGAGTGAAGGCACCTCAGGCAAGAGAAAGGCCATCCCTACTACCAATGAGGTTAGTCGCCAGACGACACAAAAGAAGGTAGCGACAAGCCCGCACCGGAAAAGGCCAGTCTCTCCACACCGAAAAAGGATGCGGCAAAAGTACAAAGCAAAATTTTTGCTGATTAAGCCGAAGATAGGTGCACTCTAGCCTGGGCGAACAGGGTTCTGGAAGCAGCACCAGGAAATTCCCGCAAGGAATACCTTGCCAGTAAACAAGCACCCACACAACCTCGCCCAACAATTGCAGTCACATACAGGAACGCGGATAGGGAGAACCTCGTGATGGCTGTATTGGACAGGGCCGATCCCGATGGCAGCATTTTCCAAGAGAACTGGAGGAAGCTAGCGGGCGCCGTCCAAGTCAGTTTCTTAAAATTAATAAAAAAAAGCCCTGGCACCCCACCAGACTGCACTGATGCCAGCTGGTATCAAGACAGGCTGAAGCTGATGGCTTTCATGGACCAAGGGTTTAATGATCTGTTTGGCTTGGCGCTTTCCGAAGTAGGAGAAATTTGGCCCGGTGCCAAACATCACTTAGTAACGTAAGACGAAATCCCAAACAGACCACGAGGCCGAATCAAGGTCCAAGAGGAGCTGAGCAGCGAAAAAGAGCTGCTAGAGATAGTACAAATCTCTACGCCTGGAGGAGGCTATGGAGGGTTACAGGCACGTTACTTTTCTGATCACAGATGAAAATGTGAATGTGGGTATATAGAACGAAGCCGGCTAAAGCGACTGACATATTGGCCGACACAAGGTCCAACGACAAGGATATACCATCCTGCTCCAAATCCAGAGAAGCACCATTCAGCTCCGAGGTCAATGAGAAAGCACCCACCGCAGCAATGGAAGTTTCTTCAAAAGTAGTCATGTGTTCGTTGGATTAACCTCTTACCCAAGAGATGGCAGAGGAGGCTTTGCTGGCAAGTGATGAGGAGCAGAATATCGCAATCATCACAGTGGACCTTAAAGGTAGTGCAGATTAACCTGCATAACTCCAAGACGGTGTCCAAGACGCCGCTAGTAGCACACCTCTCCGAGACCAATAATCGTCGATCAACAGCAACACAATCTGTGGCCTCTTGCTTAAAGGAACCAGAATCATAACAGCTAAAAGTCTTCACAAAAGAAGTCCTTGCATTTTAATCGCCAATAACACAAACGCTTTTCTATTACCCAAGTAATAGGCTGCATACGGTCAGGAAAGGTTGAGCGGGAGTTAGGAGATGAGGAGAAGTGTAATACCCTCAATAGGGCAGAACCCGAAACAGTTCAAAGCCATATGTCGAATTGCACTAAAAGCTGAGGTCTTAATATTCGTGTTAATTTTAGTGAAGTGAATTGTCTTGTATCAAAAAAAAAAACTATATCAAAAAGCGGAAATGGAATATTCGTGATTTTCGCAACCACAGAGCCTACTGCTATATGGGATACCATGGACTGTTCCCTTGGAAGTATGTCCAAATATGAAGTCTTAAGAATCAAAAGAAGAAAGAACTTTGTGTGAGGCATTGTTATTGCCTATTTTCATCGCATACCACAAAATGATTTCAAAAATCTAAAATAAGTTTGTTATGATTTTTACAACCTAAGAGCGTACTGGTATACGGGCGTCATTAGAATTTCCCTTGATAGTATTTCAAAAACTTCATGTCTTCAGATTTGTCCTAAAATCTATGTAGGCTCTTAATCAAGCCTATTATCTTCAAATTTTACAAAATTGTTTCAAAAATGGAAAATCAAATTGTCGTTTTTTTTACAACGAAAGAATCTACTGCCATTCAGGACTATGGGCCTTCTACTTGTTAATTTTTCGAAATGTCCTAAACATTGAGGTCTTCCGATTCGTGTTAAAAATAATGTAGGGTCTTGCTCTGGCCCATAATCATAGAAAATCACAAAATTATTAAAGAAATCGAAAACATTATTTCATGATTATGGTTTTAAAAACATAACATATGTCAAAAAGTGCTTAAACATGGGGTTAAAAAATCATGTTAAACTTTGTGTAGGAGATTGCTCTAGCCGAATACACTCAAGTTTTACAAAGTTATTTCAAAAATCGAAAATAAAGTTATCGTGATTTTCACAACCGAAGACATACTAGAGGGGGCACCTTGAGCATTTCCCACGTTAAAATGTCGAAATGCGCGAAAAATTGAAGCTTAAGAATCGTATTGAAATGTGTTTAGAGCATTTTCTTTGGTAATTACCATCAAATGTCATGAAATTATTTAAAAAAGCGACAATAAATTTTTCGTGATTTTCACAACCAATGAGTCTAGAGGTTCAAGTGATAATGGCTGCGTCTCCAAATGACCTTGATGTAACGGGCACAATCATTACCTTAAGCGCCAAGAGAGGGATGTCTCCCGTCTTGCAAGAGTTGGCGGGTTGTCGAGTTTGCTGGAGCGTTGGGTTGTCTCATGCAATGGGCGGGTTACATCCAAGTACATCGGTGAAGTTAGATTTACGATCACATAAGACTGGCTGAAAGTCTATACGAGCCTTAGCTAGCTGATTACTGGTCAAGGTCAAGGCTCAACGCGTTCTTGAATGCTAAAGGTTTGAGCGAGACTGCAGCCTGTCTTTGTGGGTTATTTACCTTGATCTGAGGGTTCTAGGCCGATTTGGTGTAAGAATTAANGTTATTTACCTTGATCTGAGGGTTCTAGGCCGATTTGGTGTAAGAATTAACGTAGATGGGGCTGCATCCTGTGTTCATGTGCCGCTTCGATCCAGTGTTCCTGTACCGTTTTGTTCCTGTGTGCCTGTGACGCTGTTTTGTTGTGGTTTCGAATGAGGTGTGCCAGCCTTACCGGTATTACCCCGAAATCAGTAGTGAAAAAACCACATAACCGCCGGCGCACCCACCCAGTGGTGAACTTTGAAGATGCCCGAGTATCTCGTAAGAAGGATCTGGCCATATCAATAGGGGAATTTGGTTCCGAGTCAGACCTTGCTGTGCCTGTGGACGTACCTATCGGTTGTAGAACAGTGGTTCCGCCTCTCGCCCCTTTCGCACGTGAGCTGCAGTCCCGGAGAAGTGCAGATTTTTCAATTTGACAGGCGGAGGAGGTATCGTTAGGGCATTCAAAGGTATCACCAGCCACTTGACAGGCAAACATTATTAAAGGTGTAGAAGAGAACAACATCTCGGTGGAAGTCCGCTCGAATGAGAAAAGAGGTGTGAGATTAATAATTCATGTGATCGTCAAGGAAAAGAGGACCATTATGAGCAATTTGCCGAATGCCGAAATGACGATCCGTGAGGTAGGCTCCACAAAATAAGTAGTGGTCATGGAAAGGCAGTGGGCAATAGTCTTATCGTTTATTGCCATATGGTGTCAAATTGATCCGAATGAGCAAGTACACTGTTGCGTGAATTCTTTCCGTGTATGAAATCGGCAATACCATCCGTTATAGTTGGTCACGGGAGGACACTGAAAATGTCGGAATTAGCATAAACGTATTCACGTATTAGGTCACCAGGAATTAATGGTTTGACAGGAGAAATTTTTAAAAGCATTTCGAAAGCCATTCCTAATTTCCTGATGGTGATCTATGCTAGAAGAAGGCACGGGTGGTTATGCTGTTGAAATTACCAGACAGAGACCAATATAACGTACGCTCATACCATCTTCCTGGCATCTTCCTCCTACCAGTGTTTCGCAAGCTATCGGAGATAGTCATGGTTGAACCTTTGACTGACATAACCGACGAGATAGTATTCAATAGGCAGTTTGGTTGCAAACTAAAAACTTACAGCTAAGAATGCGTGGATGCTTGTGAAGAATAATGTCAGTACTGTACTGTCGAGTATATGCTGGGTAACTTTGTTCATTTTAAGTGCGCACTCGACAGCTTGAACTGGTCATCTGTCACCCAGAGACTGGATGAAGTAGGCGCCAAAGAACTCAAACTTTGGAAGAATTTCTTTCGTGTTAAAATTGTATTCCTCAAAGGCCATCCAAATATGGTGTGGCGTAAAGTGGAGCGGGGTTGTTCCCATAAGTTCGTATATGGTCCATTTATTTGGAACCTCATGATGAATAGCCTTGTAGAGCAACGTGCCATGCAGATGTCGCTGTGCCATGTGAGAAGACCAAAAAAATGCTCCTTCAGGGTGCATTATCACGGAATCGACCTCCTGTTGTCAAAGTCGGTGGTGTTTCTCTCAAGGACGTTACTGAGGGCAAGTACTTGGGAATGGGAGAACCAGTGATTTTCTCTCCACATCTAGGTTCATTTAGGGATGGTGGGCACCCCACCACTTGTTCTTGAGTTCGATAATGGAGCGATACAAGGTAAAAGTAGGCTATTCTTAGAAGGTGGCAGGACTGTTGGAACGTTTCGTGCAATGGAGGGTGACATTAAAATAAATGGAACGTGCTATAGTAGCTATAAATGTCGTGTGGTCACGGTTTACCATGAGGTTAAGTTACCTCATTACTTGATACGGGTGTCTGAATGCGTTGTTAACTGCGCCAGGTTTGAGTGAAACTGCAGCCTGTCCTTGTTGATCGCCGTCCGAGGACTGTCAGGACGTTAATTTCTTTCGCCCTATATATTCCATCTTGCGGTATGTAGCGCCCTTCAAAACACGTAAAGGCAATGGGGACATTGATTTAAGTAGGTCACTATCCCATCTGGTTACTCTTGAAAATCTGATGCAATTTGCTCGCAAAGATACGTAAACGCGACATTATAATTGCTGCTCACAACAACTGAATATAATGTGTACGTCATTGAATAATCGTTGTCAAGAAGCCTTGGTGTGAAAGGTCAACCCATGTGATACCCTAGTGCAAAGTGAAATGCTCCATTGTCGTCTGCCTGTCTTCCACGTTTTTGTAGAGGTATGTGGCTTCGTGGTTTCACTGAAAACCTCAAAATTACAGATGGTTCAAAAGCCACTAATAGATTCACATAACCCAGGTTCTTGCAGTAAACCAAAGTTTGGAGTAGTCCTTTAGTATTATGAAACTTCGTCAGAAGAGCACCCTTGATTAACACTGCAGCTGAAGAGTTTCTGGTACTACGAGTGTCAGCTTGCACTGGACTTTGCTGACATTTTGAAGAGAGCAACCTTCTTTTGGTTACTATGTACAGACTATGGTTGCCTAAATTTCTCAGAAAGGCCTTTTTGGCCCAGGGTGGTGTTTTCCTCGTAAACCAACAACAGCGCTGTATCCCATATTACGGGAGAGGTTTAAGATAGGTTTCGCTCTAAACCATAGATTTCTGTCTGTACCTTGTATTGGTGTAGAGGTCAATACGGTATTCAGGGGCCATTACAAAACCAGGGGGTTTTACGAACACTTTCGGGGAGGACTCGTGCGCAATGTACCCGGTCGAGTGTGCACAACGCAGTGGTCCACGTATTCAGACAAGTAACCACTATGAACACTAAATGAATGATGTTTCACTTCGGTTTTCATCAACAATGAAATACCACTACTC
>JXOS01137382.1:0-24356 GCA_001015075.1 Cirrula hians
ATTATTATTATTATTACTATTATTATTAATAATAGATACGCCCACAGTAATTACACCTGATGCGCCATATGTCGTCATTTCACTAAAGACGATGTATCGTTCGTAAGACTCTCCTGTCGATGAAAGCCAGAGCATGCTGGGCCGATGTCGTACACGTGTAATAGTAGCCTGTCCACTGATAATCGACTGTCGACAGTCACAAATACAAACAAAGTATTGGTTTCCTGTAAAGTTTACATTGTATACCAAAATATACAACGGATTGCAACTTAGCCACACAGTGCTAGTACTTCATAAATACACTCATCATTGGGTCCCATCATTAAGAACCATGGTTGCAGTCGATAATTGACCATATGCCACATGGCGGAATAAAAATTGGAGACATGTGCTGTAGGGTATACAAAGAAGAAAATTACATAAAGGCCTTTAGCTATTGTGAAATTAAAACCAGCTTTTGAAAATTTCAAGTATACTTTCAAATAAACTATGCTCAGATTAAAGTATAGTCGATATAAATCATAATAAGTAAACCGGAAGTATTATTTATATTTAAAAGACTTTGGAAATTAAAAAAAAAATATTAAATGGCCAGATCTCACAATCTGAGAGCTGGCACAACATCTATGTATGTATTCACATAATTACTTGTTATATTTGCACCGTACCTTTTCTCATATTTTTTGGGTTTACAAGCAGTTATGCTGTGTAAATTGAATATAACGTTCACCATAGTAAAACAGATTTTTTGAAATCGTTGTACCTATATTTTGCAGAAATGCATGAAAACCCCATTTAAGTTTTAAAAATATTATTTACTGAATTTAACTTTTAATATCAGAGTTTGACTTCAAAATAAAAAAATTTTCTTAAATATAAATTAAAATCAATACATATAAGTATATGCTCCAGTAATAACAATTCAAAATTTATAGCTTTTTAACAATTCAAATAACCAGAAATTAAATTATTCGCATAATTTATAGTTTGACTCTTAGACTGTTCACATATTAAGTTCGTACAATCATAACAATTCAAAACGACCAGAAATTAAATTATGAGCCTAATTTACTACTTTGTCACAAATGAAAATTAGAAAATATGTTTTAAATAATTAAAATATTATTTAATAAATGGAGCTTGTTAATTATGAATTATATATTTTTGCTCTCGCTAGCGACAATAGACATTCTGGAAATTGGTTTGTACTTTTACAATTTATAATTTTATGGTGTTACTATAAAATACAGCACGGCTTTTCAATTATTATACTATGTATTACAAGTACTCACAATTCAAGGAACACTCCAAACCAAATTATAGTAAGTAATTCCACCTCACATACTGGGATGCTGTATGAGGTGCCAGATTGTGCCTTAGAGAAAAGTCTATTTAATATTTTTTTTAATGTAATGTCAGAAAAAATATTCAACAATATTTGAAATAACATAAAAAATAAATGAGGGCAACGTGGCATATTGTACAACTACTTATAACAATACTGACAGTTTTAAATTAAATGAATATCATGAATGTAACGCAATTACGCAGATGAATTTTCCATCTTTCTGCCATATTTGTTCAAGAATTTCAATATTTTCAATAAAAAATTACATGAATTTAACTTTAATTCAATAATTACTAGTTTTGGAACATGCATTTTTGGGCTATGAAAAAAAATATTACCCCTGTTTTTCGTGTCACTACCTTTAACTTCATTCGATATTATTTTTGTACGTTCAGTGCGTTCTTTAAATTGTTTGACTTTTTTGTAATAGATGGGTGGCCATAACACAAGAGATAACATATTTTGTTGAAGAGAGAACTGTCTCTTGACATATCACTTTGTTATTGTTTTGCATTTTATATATTATTATTTAGTGTAGTAATGTACAATGGCTGAGTTCCGGCTAACCGAGCAAAAATATGCAGAAACTGAATATCTTTTTAAGGTACTTGCTAATTTTATTTTTCATAATGTATGGCAATTCATTTAATTAAAACTAATACCACGCCCGCAGACAATTGATATGGCGAAATCTGATGAAGAATATGAAGCGGAACTGTGTACGCCGCCACCAGGAATACAGGATTGTGGAGAACTTTTGTGTTTTGAACCTAAATTGCAATCAAATAAAACAATTGAGAAAAGAAATCGTTATTGCGCTCACCGGCGTTTCACATTAAGTAATGATTCTCCCCCAGCACCACCAACAACTCCAACATCTTTAACAAACTGCCCCTCTCCCATGTCATCACCAACCACTAAAACAGTTCATTCTCCTAATGAATTAGATCGATTGCAAAACTCTCACGGTTCCGACATGCAAGCTGCTTCAACACTATCTTCCAGATATTTGAAAAAAATTACGGAACATCATCGAACAGACGCAGAGTTGGCACAACTTTTTAAAATCGTGACGTTAACAGCAAAAAATTCATTTTGTAGTGAATTTAAAAGAAATAATTCCTCCGAACGTGGAATTAGTGCTACATCACGAACCATTCGTAAGCCGAATGTGAGTACTAAAATTTTCAAGGTTCATCGCAACCCAAAAGAATTTTTTCGAGAGCCCGATGATGAAGATTCCGTTTCCGCACCTGAGTATGACGCTCAAGAAGAATGCCGACTGGCGCGCTACAAGCATTCGAAACGGTACCTTTATAATAGACGACAAAGGCGGTTCGCTCGTTTCCAACATCAAGAGAAAATGGAGGCAATTTTGGACATTTTTGATGCAACTATGAATATTAATGATGTCTGAGTTCAGATCGAACATGTGATTAAATTAAAATCGTTTAAAATAGTAAATAGATAAGTTTCTTTTATTGAGTTTCAATTCTTCTAAAAGCCCGACCGTATATATCAACTATGTTGAAAACTGATTAAAATGAAGTATTAAATCAAAATAAATTCTTTTATTTCATTAACATTTAAAAAGAATAAGCAAAGCTTCATTAAGCAAAATATCATTATCTTATTTAACAGCGATAAATATTATCTTAAATTGCACGTTTGAAGCTGTTTACAACAGGGTACTAAATATTTTTAGATAAAAATCGAATCAATAAAATGAGAGATTTGCCTTTAATTCAGATGGCATTCAAATAGTTATCCATAAAATTTTTAAGTTTCTCTGGATCAACAACAGGCATACGACAAATTTTATTGTGGCAGATATATACTGTTGGCATATTATTTACCATCTTAAATTTATCTTCTAGTTTTTTACAATGGTTACCTTCTGGCTTTTCAGGATCTACCCGGATTATTATCATTCCAGGCACATAATATTTATGGCAAATTTCTAAAAATTTATTTGTGTTTTCCGACGCTGGACCAACGATTGCGACTAAATCTAATCCATATTCATGAAGTAGAAGTGATGACATCATTTCTGGTAAAGCATAGCCAAAAGGCTCTTGATCAGAAAAGAAATTAAACAGCTGGCTCACTTTTTTACGATACATTGGTTCATCAAAGTAATGTGCTAATAGTAGAAGATTATTTGAGGCGACACTATTACCACACGGTTCGGCTCCGTCGTGATCTTTAAATATAAATATTAATTAAAAATTTAACGTCCGTAATATAATATATAATAATAATAATAATATAATACCTTCTTTTAGTCGCACAATGACATTGGGCGAATTTGCTCTAGAGTAAAAGTATGCACCGTGTTGTGCATCCCAAAAGAGTTGATCTTGAATATCTTGTAATTGTTTAGCCCAATGTAAAAAGGAAGAGTCCAGTGAAATTTTGTAAAAGTCTAGCAATCCTTTGATCCAGAAAGCATAGTCATCTAAAAATCCGTGTATAATCTCACTTCTTGTAATAAATAAAAAAACAATTATGTTTAATTACGCATCATATTCGAATTTCTTACTGTTCATTGATATTATTTTCTCCATTATTTCCATACCACAATCGAACCAATTGTCCATTCTCCTGATCAAACATTTTGTTCTTCACAAAAGCAATTAGTGCTGTCCCAACTTCATAGTATAAAGTATTGTTCGAACTGTTGCAACTTATCAATTTAGCTAAACCTGATAAAACTAATCCATTCCACGCACATATTATTTTTGTGTCTAAATGTGGTCGAGGCCTTAGTTTACGTTCTTCATGTAACAATTTATTAGTTGATTTTAATATTAATTGCAATTGTTCATTTGTTATGTTAAACTTTTTAATTGTGTCTTCTTCAGTTGTACTAATAATTAATATATTTTTATTTTTTAAATGGGAATGAGGATCGCTTGAAGGGTTTACGTTTCCATCTGGCTTCAACCCATAATAATACGCATACACTTCAAATGACTTCAAAGCATCTATGCCATCACATAGCACATTATTTTTAAGAACTATAGTCTTAATTTCTTCCCAACTCCAAGCGTAGAATGCACCCTCTACCTTTGAAGTTTCTTCGAAACTAGGCAAAGAATCTGCATCTTCACCAGCATAAAAACCACCATCATGATGCTTTAAATCACTATTTATATAATTGAATATTCGTTCAGCACAATATAAAAAGTGTGAATCCTCTGTTATTTTATATGCGTTAGCAAACGCTGATAACAGTTGTGCTTGGTCATAAAGCATTTTCTCAAAATGAGGAATATGCCAATTATTATCTACAGCATACCGTGAAAATCCACCAAAAATATGGTCGTGTATGCCGCCTTTAGAAATATTTCGTAACGTATGCAGTGCGATATTTAGAATTTCTGTATCTTTTGTTATAATATAAGCGTGAAATAAAAAATTTATTCGTGGCACTTCCGGGAACTTAGGTTTCGATCCGAAACCGCCATTTATTTTATCGAAACGTCGCTTATAAACTTCCAAGGAGTCTTTTAATATTTCATCAGTATCACCCATACTTATTGGACTTCGGGCATCTTTTTCAACTACTGACTTTTGTATTAATGATATTACTTCCAGTCCAGCTGTTTTAAGTTCTTTTTCACTTGTTTTCCATTTCATTGCGATTGACTTTAGGACGGTCTCAAATGATGGCATGCCCCATCTTAAACAATTGCAAGTTTATTTTAAAGATACTTATGATTACTTATTATTTTTAATGTTAATATGCTCTTACCGATCTTTAGGAGGAAAATATGTACCAGCAGCAATTGGAGCTAGATCTGGTGTAATCCATATACTCATAGGCCAACCCCCGCTACCGTTTCTCATTACCAAGTAATTCATGTATAGTTTGTCGATATCCGGACGCTCTTCTCGATCAACCTTAATATTCACAAAATTTTCATTCATTATGGCTGCAATAGCTTCACTTTCAAAAGACTCGTGTTCCATTACATGACACCAATGACATGTTGAATAACCAACAGAAAGAAATATAAGTTTATTTTCCCGTCTTGCTTTTTCAATTGCTTCATTTCCCCAAGGAAACCATTCTACTGGGTTATGAGCATGTTGGAGTAAGTACGGAGATTTCGATTTAGCCAATCGGTTAGTGTATTTAAATTCCTTTTGAACACTTTCTCCATGTTTACTGCACATTGTTTGTTTTAACAATAAATAACTGTAAAATAAGAAATTTGAATTATGCATTTTATTTTAATTTCATATTATTTGGCAACTACTGACGTATGAGATGAGTTTATTAAATTGAGCACTGGAAACTTTTGGTATTTTCTGACTATATTCACATTCGTAACATACGAACTATATTTTAATGAAACGCAATTTGCAGTTTTTGGTATAATTAAATATCTTGTAAATGCATCCCAATAGTTAAGATTAATATTTCTTAACATAGCAAACAATCGGATGAGTTCGTCTTATTATTTATGCAATTATAATTCGAAAAATTTAAATTCTTGATCAACTCATAAAAATCTTCAAACACTTTCATTTTCTTATGTCCAAGTTTGATAGCTTTATCATGATACGACAAGAGAGGAAACTTCTCAGTGGTTTACGTCACTTGACACTAATATCCACCTAATTATCGAATTTCTGTGTTGGTAATAATCAGTACTTAACGTAATGTTGCATAAGCAGTATAAACACAACTGTGAGTCGAGCGGCACCATTAAAAAAGATTTTGTGAGGCACGTGATAGGAGTGTTGTAGATATTAAATAATTAAATTACTTTCTCAAAACTGAAAATTACATATAATCAGCTACTAATTAATATCAATTTTTGTGATCATTGATTATATTCAAAATTTTTCGTAAATATTTCCGATACATTACATTATATCCACTATATTGATCACCACATTTTGATTCAATCTGAATAGATGATAAACATACACTCTTTATATTAATTTGCAAATACTTAATAATTGCTCTATTATATTAAAAAATTAACAGAGAGAATCAAGTTGATAATATTGAAAAGTTGAAATAAAATTTGACTCCGAAACCCACATAGGTTTATCTAGAATGTATCCTCATTTAACTATCAGATATACAAAATGGTTAATACAATTTTGCAAAATGTTTCTGTGTATTATACATCCCATATCAAATTATAGGCGCAAAGCTAAATTTGTATGGACCGGCAGACTAGGCTAAATTAAAAACTTTAACTGGGTTAAAATACACCCCAGTTTTAAGCCAACTAAGAAGCCCTTAATTTACAACTCTTCGATTATTTACTATTCATTTGACATATGGTACATTCGAATATTTGCAGGCACATTTTACCTCGATCATAAATTTTTAGTGGAAACCACAGCATAATATATATATATATATAGGCTCTAGTGAAAACACAATTATGTCGCAATACTTTATGGAAAAAAAAAGAATTATTGATTACAGACTGTGTGATTACAGACTGTGGTAATACTGCCATCATTGATATTTCACTGTTCAAAACCATGGTTGCATTACAAATTGACTATATGTTATATTACAATTGATGTGTTGTAATTTAGTGTAAAACATGAATATTGTATAGCTAATTTTATATTAAATTTAAAATTAAAGAAAAATTATTGCAGATTGGATACACAGAAGAAAAGTTCCAAAACACTTAATATAGCAGTTTTTCTTCAGTTGTTGCTGCAAAATTAGCAAATTCTTTCACAGTATTTTAGACATTGATTAATACTCATTTTTTAATAAACGCGCGAAAATTATTCTATATTAGCAAGATAAAATAAAGTGGGTATATCTATCATTTGAATAAACAGCAATATTATGTGTAGGTTGCAGCGATATTATGTGTAGGTTATCAGAGATACAATTGTTAGTGTACTTTGTATAGAAACAATCTCTACTAGTTAAATTATTTGGTATATTGCATTGGTTTTGTGCCCAACTTATATACCCATTAAAAATTCTTACTTATATCTTCAACGGAAACCTGGGACTAAGTTATATCTCATTCACTAGAAACGGTTAAAACTGTTATGTGCACAAAATATGCAAAATAAACACCCGTTATAAGTTCATATTTATATCTTAAACGGACACCTGGGACTATGCTATTTCTGATTCATTAGAAACAGATAAAAATTTTATGTGCACAAGATAGGCTAACGTGAAATTATCCATTATCCAAACAAGATTACCCAAATTGCAAAAGTCCCCGCACACTTAAATGATTTGGTTAACTGGTGAAACAGATATCATAACGATAGTGAATAATGAATGTTAGTATATTAAACAATATTTCTCAATTAAACTAATATATTTTTTGGCCAAATAGGATTAAAAAAATTTTACTTACTAGAATTTACAAATTTTGAAATAAATTTCACTTCAGTACATAAATTAATTTTGACAGTATATTCCAACACGCTGTTTATGATGTCCTATGAGCTCTGCTTTTCATATACGTACTTAAATAGGTAATATAGAATCAAATTTGTGTTTTCAAAATTTATTATTATTTTATTATTTTATTACTTATTGCATTATTATTAATAAAATTATTATTTTATTACAAAAAAGCAGTTTGCTTGCTGAAATTTATATTAATTGTATAGTACTAGGATCTGCCGAAAGTCCGATTTTTTTAGGTGCAGTTCATAATTATATAACATCCAATATTAATGAAGATTTGAATTTACTTAAAAATAATAATGACAGCAATTCAAAAAATTAAAACAGGTGTATTACCAATATAAATTATGTACATATTAATTCGATTACTGTAAAATAACGTTTTTGACATTTATTTCAAAAATTAAAATGAGAAAATAAAATTATTATACGAATTAAATTAAATCATCAACTCCTTCGAAGCAGGGCTTCTCTCAAAGCACATAGTTGTTCCTCCTTTAATTTAATATTAAAGGCTGTTCTTCTTACATCTATTATGAGTTTTGCTTTCTTATTAATAAAATAGTTAAAGTCGAGAAAATCTCTTTCTGATAATTGTCTTTGCAAGAAATTTTTTACAATTATTCCTCTATCATTTATAAGATCCTTTAATTGTTTTGCCTCTCCTAGTTGGTCTTGGATACGATCAAGTTTTTCATTTATTACAGCCTTAGTACATAGAAATTGTTAATTTGTGGTTATATTACTTAAATATCCAACATACCTTTTCGGAATTGTTATTAGCAACAACATTTAATGAAAATTCTGTTTTTGCTAAACGTTCTGAGAGCGCCGAAAGTAAACTGGTAATATGTCCTATATCATCAATATAATTCTCAAGTTTAGTTTTTTCATATGGAAGTAATTTCTCCGCAATATTTTGTACAAGAGTTTTGCCCAGAATGTCATTTTTAGCTTTTTCTTCATTTATTTCAGATTGTTCTCTGTTCAATTCCTTCAACATACAGCTTGTTACTGTAATAAGTTTAACCTAAAATTTTTGAATTATAATAAACTGCTGAATTAAATCTAAAAGGGAGTTACCAGGTTTTGCTTAATTAGATCAATTTCATCCAGGTCTTCTCCATATTTGAATTCACATCCTTGTTTGACCAGTTTGTCATTTTCAGTTGAAGTCGATATAGAATATTGAAATGTTTTCAAATGTAATGTTAAATCAGCATTGTATAAATCATTTGTATAATTTGGTGTATTAATTTTTATTGGCGTCAAAATATTTTTGAGGACATCTTGATTTGGCAGAATATAAAGTAATTCTCGAATTGAGTGCATATAATCCATCATCATAACTGTATTTTCTTCGTTCGTTGGCAAAGATACATAGGACGGTTGTTCTTTTACAGACTCTTTCAATGAAATTGTTGTCGTCTCTTTACATTCATTAATTTCATTCGCACAAATAGATAATGCAGCCATTTTTTGAGTATTATCATTTGCATTAGCAGAACTATCTAAATTTTCTGGAGTTTTTTCATTTGAACTAGATTCATTCATTTCAAAATTTTTCCCGCAGTTCTTATGCTCATTTCCATATAAATTGTTCATTAATTTATTATTGCTTATATATGTGCAAATAGATTCCGGTTCGTTTAGTCTACTGGTTGCAAGGCTTTTCCGCAAAGAATTTTCGATACTTGCCGAATTTGTTTCATTTCCACATGAGAAATTATTTAAATATAAGTCATTCAAAATTTTTGAGGATTTTGTGGCTTTGGCATTTCCTTTATCATCTTTATAAGCCATTGCGAGCGTCGTTGAATTCAAGGCAGACGCATCTATTGTGTGAACGATGGAATTTTCCATTTTTGCAGTAATGGGACTGATGTCAACATGTTGTAGAGATTGACATAAGTTCAATTCCTGTTTTGCGTCCTGTGGAAGTATATCTGGAAGTGCATTTAGTGTGGTACTTTTACCTAGAATCTCAGTATTTGTTCTTTCATTCATATCTAAATTTTTATCACTTATGTCAGATTTCAATCTGTACGTCCCATTATCTGAATATGAAAACATAGTATTATCCCGCTTTAACAAATATGACGATTTTGTATTATTTCTAAAAAAAAAAAATTAATTTTACATATTTGATATTTTTATTAATGGAAATGTATTTATAAAAATATTACTCTGTTATTAATAAAGCTACATATCTATTAAGAATATCGCAAGAATAGTCATAAGAAAACAGTTGTGTAGCAGAAATTCCAAAAAAAAAAGGTGAAAGTGAAGAGTGTTGAATTTTAAAGACGCTATTTGCATTGAATTTTAATGCTTAACGTGTAAGCCGTGCACCTAAAAAATTAAAATATATTACCTTTTTTTCAGAAATACTCGCCCAAAAACCATATTTATGTTGACAGAGTATAATTTAAGAAAGATTAAATAACTTTTTTAAAGTTATCTACGATAACACAAATTAAACAATTTTTAATATGTTAAAATAAAAAAGTAAAAAATACTATACTCTAACGGCAGCACTTGATTGTACTTCAAGAAGCAAAAATAAAACAAAACGTCCAGTAATTGTTTATAGCGGAAGACACAATGTTGGAATGTTGCTTTTTGAATGCTCTTTCTTATTTATAAAAAGAAATACAATTGCAAAAATATTTAAATTAAGAAATTTAAAATATTAATTGACATTCACGTCAAAGATTCATTTTTTCATTGTGTCCATTACCCTTATACAATTCGGTATTAGTTATTTCTAATGGAACTTGACTGAAATTAACCGTATTGGAATGATATCTTTTTAGTATTAACAAATTTATATGAATATTTATAGCAAGTCATTTAAAATTGTATATGATTTTGAAATAATAAAAATTTACGATTTAAAAATTAAATGACAAGACCAGAAGAGATTAAAAACGAATGACTTACCTATTATTGTAATTTATTTCATCCTTTATATAGCTAGATACTGAATTCTTTGGTAGGAGTGGCGGGGGCATAACAGCATATTTCGTAATACCTGTTTTATTAATTGAGGAGATAACAGTAGTATTGCCTTTAGAATTTTCAATTTTTGTAGATTCGGATGTTTGCATTGTATTATGACTACGTTTCCTATTATTTGGATAAAGACTGTCAATTTCTACCTTTTTAGGGACGCAAGGTTTTTTTGGAATTTGAGGTGGTGTTCTCGTTACAACTTTTTTTTTTGTCATAGATTTGGATCTACTTAATAACATGTTTTGAGACGAGTTGTTGGTAAAGCTATTAGCTCGTACGATCGAATCATTTTTGAAGTGAATATTATTAGTATGTAAGACCTCAGGTGGTGGCGGAGGTAAAGGTTCGTCTGATAAATTTGAATCTATTTCAGGAGGCGGAGGTGGTAATTCAGGTGATGGTATTCGTAAGCTTGGATTTTTTGGTGGACGCTCCGGTGCCCAAAAATTTGTATATTTATTACTAGAATTTGTATTACAAAAATTGTAATAGTGTGTTTGGCAGGTTGACGTCAAAGGCAATGAGTATGGTTCTAATGATGACGTTGCTTTTCTGGGCGGCGGTGGAGGGGGAACTATTGGAATACCGGAAATGTTATATGGCATCCTTTCAGACTCAACGACCAGCTTGGAGTTTTCTTTAAATTTTTCATGTAGTACGACAATTTTATGAATTTTATTTGTGTTTTTGTTCTCCAGAGACGACTCTTTCATAAATGTTGGCATGAGAGAACGTGATCGTGGCGGTGGTGGTGGTGGTTCAGGTGAAGGTTCATTTGAGGAATGATTCACCATTTTTAACGGATTTTTAGATAATTGCAGCCTTACCGGGTCCTCATTTAAGTTTATTTTAGATGGTACATTTAAATTTTCTGGCAAAGAGTTTCTTACTTGAACTGAGATATTTGCTAAATTCAAAGGAGTATGCAAAGATTGGGGCCTTAACACTGGTTTATCTCCATCTACTATTGTTTTTTGCTGTTCTCGAATATTTTGTAATTGTTGTCTCTCAAAATAAGACTGAACAGCAGTTTTTTGAATTGCTTTTAGCGCAGGATTAGAAACTCTATGAGTTTTACTCGGTTCAAGAAATGCATACTGATGAGAAGGTTGATTTGAGGTTCGTTCAAAATCACTTATAAGATCCGTAACCGATTGCCAGCATTGGTGGTTTTGGACGGATATGCTAGTTTTAATAAAAAGAAAAAAAAAAAAATAATTACATAACGAAAAATGATTAAAAAATATAAAATATGTATACCATTCTTCACCAGGCTGGATATGATTGAGTCTATTTTGTTTTAAATACCCAGTACAGCACGATTTCATTTCTGGCGCCACCAAATTCGATACAGTCTTATTTAACGGATCCTTGTAAATATTTGTTGGGAATATTTGGAAATTGGTGCGTAATGCCGGATTTGAATTGCCAGAAGCAGAGGATTTAATAGAGTTTTCGCTTGATACATTTAAGACTTTTTTGATGTGAAATGTAGATGTAATTGTATTAGATTGTGTCTTATCACTATTTACTGGGAATTTTTGTGTGTTCGATGTCAATGATGCCAGTTTAAAAGAGCGATCAGTTTCGTAGGAATGGATATTTTTTAATGATCTCTTATTATGATTTTTCTGTTCATTTACTTGGTCCGAGGTAAATACTGTATCTTTATTGTCCAATCCAGTGCATAATGATGGATCACTTAAGCACAGTTCATTGCAATTAAGTTTAAAGTAAGAATTCCTTTTCGAATCTTCGACGTTCCTTATCTGCCCAATAGTACTTTCACTTCGAACTCGCTTGGGGGTTCTAACGCAATGATTATCAGCAATTAATTCAGTTGGAAAGACTTAAAAAATTGTTTTGCAACATTAAAGGTTTCCTTAATTAATTATTTACTAAAATTACCAGGTTCTGATACTGCTGCAGACTCGACTGCATATTCGCTATCTGAGTCATCATTAACAGATCCTAACCATTTCAATGTTTCGGTTGAGGAATTGTTTTCCTCACAAAAACTTTGCCTACGTTCGTCTATATAATCACAATTTTCGTTTCCTTGACATTGGTTTGTTTTCTGCAAAAGTACACTACTTTCAAGCCGTAACCTTCGAGATGCAAATTATATGATAATTATTAATTAAATTATGGTAAAAACTTAACATACCTATCTAAAAATGGTGTGACGGAACTTGAATCTGAGCTGGAAACATAACTGTGGTATCCTTCAGATTGAGCATATGACGATTGCTTATGATGATTGAAAGATTGATTGTTTTGATCAAATAAGGCATTCTGTGTGTTGTATTCTTCCAACCCAGCCTGTGTGAGATCATATTGTTCACTCATGTTGCATTAGCAACGTTTCAAACTATCTTATTGCCAAAAATATATGCCTTTAATTACGGGAACACCTAAATTATTTAAAAATACATTTCATATATATATTCTCTTAGTGTGTCGATGGAAAAATAATGAAGTGCAATTCAATTATAAAATGCATAATCGATTTAAACAGATTTATGTTTTCGTATATTAATAGAATTTAAACATTAAAATTCATCATTTATGGGAGATTTTTCTTCTTTTTTTAAGTATATAATAATTAATTACAATTTGATTTCAAAATGGCTGTGCTTAACAACACTTCGAACTACAAATAAATAATAAAAATATATATTATATTGGATTGCCTTTGTGGTCCTGTATGTTCCTTAAATTCAATTTTCTATTTTTGCACGCATTTCTTCTATGAACTACATAAAAATTACCAATTTCTTTCGTTAAAACCAAATACATTTTTTTAAAGATTTAGTTTTTAATCGATCATATTTGCAACTGTTCTCTCTTGTTTTTTAATTCGATGAACTCCTTATCTTAATTAAAATACATGCAAAGCAAAAGACAAGAATGTATGCCATTGCGAAAAAATTCAAAATGAAATGTAATACCGTAAAAAATAACTTTACTTTTACAATTCTTTGAATGATACTTTACCACAATGATTCTCTATTTTTAAATACGTCAACTCAGTAATAACACTGTCTTGATACTGACCGTCATACAAATCTAAACGTGTTCTGTAAAAGTATCTTTGGTTAATGAGAGAGCTGAGCGAAAAAATAAAACAGGTAAAAAGGTAAGTATATACAAACACGTTTATAATACGAAATGATCAAAAACTCGGTTTTAAAATAATTTGCTATCAAATTATATCAGCTGTATCTTGACGATATAAAGTGCAAAATTTATAATAAAAATTATGTGCAATTGGTAATAGTACGGTAATTTATGGTATTATGAAAATTAAAATCTTTTAGACAATGTATACATACCTACTGTATCTATATGATGTATGTAGTAGCGGAAAAATGACTATAATACAAAGAGTAAAATACATTGAAGTACATTTAGTAATCTCATTACAATTATTGTGCTCACTACCTGTTTGCAGAACAAGTTGCTATTCTATGTTTGTTACTATGATTGTTGTATTTGACTTAAGAACTGGTTGTTAATTCATTTATATTGTAAGTTCTGCAATTTGCAAACATTTAAAAATTTATGCTTTTACTATCAATAATGTATGCACAGACAAACAATTTATATTTAGGATATTTCTCTTAATTATGGATGCAAAGAAAATAGATTTATATATAGAAAATGTATATAATAAAATATTTATAGAAATATTTCATATATTTTCGTAAGTATGATGTTAAGTGTTTCAAGCGTTTATTTTTGGGATTTTGAGGCTAGATATTTTCCTTACGTGCTAATTTGCTTTTTAATATAATTTTTATATGTTACATAGTCGAAGTTTGTAATATTTGAAAAAATTGTTTTTTGTCTAATTTTAAAAAGTCGTTGCATAAATTAGTTATATGGTCTTAAAGGACTATCGAACTTTTGCAATTGTATCGAATGTATGAAACGTGTGAAGGTATTTACACTTTTCATCAATATGTGGAGTTAGGTGTACTTATTCCAACCCACTTTTGGAAATTGCTGGAATTGACACAAAAATTGAATGATTTCGCATAAAGTTTTTCTCAATTTAAACCA
Source organism: Cirrula hians (assembly GCA_001015075.1). NCBI lineage: Eukaryota > Metazoa > Arthropoda > Insecta > Diptera > Ephydridae > Cirrula > Cirrula hians. Next base: position 14,853 of record JXOS01137382.1, read on the forward strand.
ATTAATTAATACATTTAAATATAAAAAAAAAAAACAAAAAAATAGTTATACCTAATAGTTTCTCATTAATTACACTTATATAATCATGTCAAACAAAACGTTTATAAGCGTTTTAAAAGCTTTTTGGTTCGTTTTGGTATTCCAATATCAATTGAAGATGGGGAATAATGTGATGCTGTCTGTCTATAATGAATCCAAAGTATATTTAGACAAGGCGTATATGCTATGGCTTCAGTGCATAAGTGCGAAATTTATTTGAATAAAGTTAAGCTCAAATGCATTTCAGAATTTCTATTAATAAAATTTCCATTCGAAATTTCAAAAAAGGTGATAATGCGTGCTAAAAATCTTGAAGATATTTTCCATTATTACAAATGATGAAATCTTGATATTATGTATACGCTATGATTAAATGTGCCAAAAAGAATTATACTGACAATTTGTCTTAAATTTGGATATAAACTTAAGCTTAAGTATAAGATTCATAAAAGCACATAGTGAAAGATTTTCTCTTAAATGCTTGTCAAAATTTTCCCTTAGGATTCCCAAGTTGTCTGGTATAGTTCCTTCAAAATGTTTATAGTTACAGGTCCTGAAAATTATTCGTTAATGTTTAAAATGCTTTTTATTCTTGTCCTTGGAATATAAGTATTAACAACCTATGGTCATCTTATGCAATCCATTAGTAAAAATCTGTTGAACTTAATATATTCTTGCCCATTCCCGGGCATTATGTTGTTTCAAGGTGCTGCTTAAACATGTTGAACTGGTATGTTAATTACATGATACTAAGTTTAAGCAACACTGTTTCAAATTTTACATGATCTCTGTTGAGTTTTAATTAACAGCTGATTTCATAAAAAGCTTCAAAACCAAAACATAAGAATATACTTAATGGTGTAATTCAAACAAAGAAGTTTATTATAATAAAATAAAAATAAAAAAATTAGATAAAATATCCAATTTGAATTTAATTAGTACGTCCAAAAGTTACTTACTTGTTCAGGGTTTTACAACTGTTTGCTAACAATTGAACGATGAATGCAATAAATCGGAGAAAAATATTTAAAAAATGGTCCACTTTACCTGATTTTGATATTATTGGTGAAATCGCGGAAAATGGGGAATATATTACACTTTGCAAGGAGTTTTTAGCAAACAGACATTGTATTCCAATTAAAGATTATGATAGTTTCTTTGAAATTGAGATAAATAAGTATATTAAAATCCTTATACTCGAAAAGAATTTTAACAAAGCTGAGCGGATAATTGACCACTTGCAGGGAGATTCGGAATATATCCTATATGAATTTGCGATGGAAACTACGGATGATGAACTTCAAAAATTAATTTTTGAATATATAGAACATAGATTTCCTGGGATCTTAGCGACGAATACAAGTTCATATGCATTCTACAAAGGTATTCTGAATGAATTGAAAGTATCTTCAACGCTCTATATGAAATGGAAAAACAAAATTATGCCTAACTCTTTAATAAATATGAAGTTGTTAGATTTTCCAGATAAACAAGAATTATATCTGGATCTATATTTTGAAAATTATAGTGATTTTATTCTAAAATACATTGAAAAAGAATACGCATGGGAATATATTGTACATAAAAATAATATCATTGAAATACTCACTTGGTTTCGATGCCAACAGAAATGCTATCGCAAATCAATTATTCCTGGCTTGGCATCAAAATACTTTTTGTGGCCATTAAATTCTGAGATGATAAAAATTGCAATTAAAAGGATCAATGTCAAAAGCGATGCGTTAAGAAATTGTTTTGCTCTGTATAGAAATTTTGTCGAGCATGAATATAACAGCACAGTAACAATCATGCGTAGAATATGTACGATTGGGGCTTTGAAGGAAAATATAGAAATGTTGGAAAGCCGTGATATTACAAAGATAAGCTTTGAAAAAAACTATTTTTATTTTTTAATAAATTTTTCATATGAACCGACTGAAAACATAAGAAACCTTAAAACCAAGTTTATACTTGAATTAAGGAAAAGAAATATTTTCAATTTATTTGATTGGATTTACGTAAGTAATACACTGTTTTCTTGTTTTGATTTGAAAATAAATAATTAATATTATAGATTATTGACCTAGCTGAAACTTTATTGAAAAGCAAATATAACGACAAATTCTGTAAAATTCTATTTTATCTGTGTAAAGAGAAAAATATCGATTCGAATATTGAGATTATTGAGAATAAACACTTTTTCAATACAAATACAATTCCAAGCAAATATATTTATTTGGAAGGCACATACAAATCGTGTATAAATACCAGTCTAATGTCGTTCGATGTATACAAATGCCATAAAAGATATGGAAAAGTTTATGATTTGGGATTTATTCATTTTATTAAACAAAATCGGTCCGCATTATCTGTTTATCACATTCTTATGTCTTGCTTGGAACAATTTTTTATGATTAACTCTAAACACTTATATAATGCTTCAAAAACCGTTATATATTTAATGACAACTTACTACACGGACAATTCTATTACAATGCATGGATTATCATTTCATGAGATGTTGGGGTTCGATTCCCAATCCATAAGGATTATTTTCTTATTGGTAAACAGATTAAGGAAAAAACTGAAACGTTATGACTTGGATTCCTTAATTACTAATGCAGACGAAGATATTAGGCAACAAATTGGTGCTAATAGATTTCCTTTCGACGAATACTTTGGCTTGATGCATATAAAGAACAATATAAGCCACAATATATTTCCTGGAAAAGTATTGCATATGTATGCAATGCAATGTGACTGGTGGCATTTAATATTACTCCTTCATTTCTTTGAGATACCGTGTGGTCGAGTCAACGCATTATTGGATAATTTTCAAAATTTCAAAATGCGTGAGAACTTACGAAAGTCTTTAAGATATAAGGTAAGTTATGCCCAAAATTAAATATTATTGCACAATACGTATCTTTTAATTATCATTTTTTGTTTGATTTTAGATGAGGGTAGCACTTAAAAAAAACAATTATATCCTATATCCGGAGTATGGTGATATCGTTAATATTATATTAAAAGGAAGTAACAACCAAACTCATTTCAATCAAAATTGGGAACGTGTTTTTGAAAATTTGCAAATTAGCGAAGAAATATTGAAATTGCAAAATATGGATGGTGGAATTTATTGTAAATCACCAATATTAAGTATGGTACCTGCAGCCGTAAAATATTCGAATAACGAGTTGGTTTGGATAACTTATTTTGTTTTATTGGGGAGTGAGTGTAAAGAGATTAGAGATGTGGATTTTTTAAAGGATGATATATTTTGGAGACTAGTAGAAAAATCCGTTAAATATGGTTACATTGATTTATTACATAAAAGTATTAAAATATGTTTAAAGGTACGTTTATACATTAATTAAAAGAATTTAAATAATTTCTGAATTACAGGAAAGCAGCTTTTTAAATTTTCTTGAATTTTTGAAATGCACTCAAATCCAAAAAGATTTTTCCGATGAAGTTTCTGCACAATTAAAAATGTATCTAATGAATTGGAGTAATAACACATTATTCGTTCCATTTAAAAAAAAATCAAGTTTATATGAAATAATGTTTAATACTGTAAAGGTATTATTAATTCACGCGGAATACAATTTTAATTCTGCATTAGAAATTGAATACTTTTTGCAATGCATATGCAAATCATCATTTTGTGAAATGTGCGATATTCTGGACTTCTGCCTTTTAAATAAAATTTATAAAATCGCACAAAACGCAACAAAAGTTGGAAAAACGGATATAATAAATTTTGAGTCAATAATCAATAAGAAACAAATCGACTACGAATTTCTTGTAAATTCTATGATTACTCTGAAGATGTTTGATGCTGCTCTAGAAATAGCATCATTATTGAATTTGCCTACATCGGAAATTATTTTTTCTAAATGGATGCACGAACTGAATTTTCGGAATCAAATTTCGATTAAAGTTGAAGACTATGAACTAGAATTATTTCATCATTCATTGCCACCCGATATGCTCGTTAACTTTTTCCTGGTTGCAGCCTCAAATTTAACTGATGGTAGTGTTTGGAAATACGAATTACTTAAAAGTGCCCTAGAAGTTATAAAAAAACACCACCTCTTTCCAAATGAATCCTTTGATCGTGACCAGATTGAATATGATACAATTTTATGTTATGTACAAATTGAGCCGGAGGTGAATCAGAATGTTGAGTTATACCATTCGGAGTACTTCGAGCAAATAATGTCAAAGGAACGTAATGTTCTATACAAATCCTTTATGGAACTGAAAGAATTAGCTGGATTGGAAGAAATTACAACTGTATCAAAAAACCCTTTGTCACACAAAATGAAAGAACGATTGGAAATTTTGATTACAACGCTTCTCAATCAATGCGATATTGTTGAAGCTCTTCGTGTACAAGAATTGTTTGAATATCGTCCATTAGATCTACGATTCATAGTTTTTTGTATGGCTTTGGCAGAAGGTGTTACATCTATCCTTAACCTATCTACTGATGATCGTGAACTTTTTTGTGACATTGAAATGGGAACATTTTCACTTTTTAATAAAAGAACTTTGAATTTCATACAACCTATTTCAAATAATCAAGGTAATATAAAAATGTTATAAAAGTATCTTGAAGTATATCGATATATATATATTATATATATATATATATATTATGTTTCAGATAAACAGTGTGAGCTTTCTTCTAGCAATCTTTCCTTTGAACTTGATATATGGCCGCCGAAAGAACGTAGTGACACTTTAAAGGCTATTCAAGGGATTGTGTCAAAACTAAAAAGTGGAAAAGAGATAGGAAAACGAATCGCTTTCGCGTACAGAGCTGCTATGTATCTTGATAAAGATTATTTAGATATTTTACGAACAAAAGATATTGGAGTTCTCTTGAAAAGTGTAGCCGAAGATGAATGCTTACACCGGCTCTTAGTGGTTAGTGATATTACAAGAGCAACGAATATGACGGAAGATGAGGTATGCAAAACACTTTGAGACAGAAGAAAAGAATATTGAATAATTAATTTTTCTATAGCTGGCCGATTTATTCGGATATGAAATCACCGTTTCAATTATTCGGCCAAGATTTTATATATTTAATACTGTAAACCATACGTTGAATGATCTTAAAAGTTCTCTGCTGTGGGGTTATAATATTGATAAAGATTTGCATTTGTTTCTTGAATTGATACCTAATACAACGAAGCTGGGAAATATACTGCTTGCTTACTGTGATGCTCTTAAATCTTATAGGAAATTTCAAGATAAAAAACCTTATACTGTAAACAATGTTTTCCCAAAGTTATACGACATAATTGCTCAATACGGTTCACCTGCTTCGTGTTCTCAAACCAAAAGCAATATCTCAATAAACACAGTGCAGGTGTTGTCCCATAAAAAACAAAATTTAATCTATGTTGAGCTCTTAATCAAAGCACATCAATGTTTTCTTCATGAATGCTCAATGGAAGGTATAGCTAATGTATTAAACCGTGTCAAAATTTTAAATTCTGTGTTGGCTGCAGCTAAATCTTGGTCACTTATTGTTCAAATGCTTATTGGCATTGGACGGTATCGCGAAATGTCTTATTGTTTCGATACGTTGGTAGAAAACGACCAATTTGAGTCTTTGTTAGGTCAGTTTGATACAGAAAAAGCAGTTGTTCTTCGACAAGGAATACTAGCGTATTTACGTGAACGTAAACCACACAATTTGAAAGAGTTATTTAGGTTAACAGCATTGCATTTTTTAATGTACAAAGATCTAGCGGAAATGATGATAATGGAAGCTAATGTAATGAAAGAGAAGTTATTAACGCAACATCAGTACTTTGTAAATGATGAAAAACATTATAGCAATCAAAATAGTTTGCGCTCTAATTTAACATGTTCAGAGCAGGTTCTGCAGGTATTGGATAAAATCTTAGATTGTTACACCCAAGCAACTGAAAATTATTTATTAGATAATAAATTACTATCAGCATTAAAAACAATATCAGCAGCAGAATTAACTGCAATGCAGATAGATCTTGTAAAAAAGGAATTAGAACAACCGAGCTCATGTGGTTATTGCAACTGCGTTATTGATATTCAAGCCAAAACACAATTCGACCTCTTGCTGAACTCTGATTTAAAGTAAGTGATAATAATTACATATATGTATATATATATTAAATATGACATTATCTTTTAAGTGTTTCGCAAATAATTGTATTGAGCCGATATTATAATTATGATATAAACTGGGGCGAAGTTATATTTACACAATATGTAATAAAAGGAAAATCAGCAATATTACATGAGTATTTGGAGACGTACGATATGAATGATTCCATTGTATTCAATGTTGTCAAAAGGTGTTTGTTTTTCTCATGATATTTATAAAATTCATTAGTTTTCTATTACTTTTATAGCTACCAACAATATGTTCTACACAATAGGCCATCACCTACGATGGAACAACATTTATCGGTTTTGGTTGGTCTCATAAAGTCTTCAACAGTAAAATACAAGCTAGCTTCCATCTTAAACATGAAACCTACTCTCCTATCACTAATTAATGAGCAAAGCATGTATTATTTGAAAGATGTTCATTTTGGTGGAAATGAATGAATATTAATAAAATTTGATTAAAATAAGCAACCTGAATACCAAATTGAGTTTACATTTACAGCACAGTTGTTAAAATAATTTTTATTTTGTGACTTTCGTTTCAAGGAGTACAGAATCTTGTTTATTTTTTCAAGTTGTTTTTTTCGTTATTTTCTTTGTAATATTGAGTATGTGATAAATAGGTCCATACATGAATCATGTGTATTTTGATATAGGACAATGTGGATATAGTACGTTTGCAAGTTTAAAATCTAATAATATGGTGTTATAATCCCACAGCTCAGCATTATCCCATCCCATCATTAATCACCGTCAATGCAGTATATATTGTATTCCTATGTTGGGTACTCATCTGACGATGCACGTGTACATTTTTCAAAGTTATAAAACAACACAAACTTATGTTGTTGCTGTTTATCCTTGATAGTAGGAAGACAAATTTTTGAATTGAAATCTCTTCTAAATATTTTGCACGCTGACACAAATGACTGTTTTCTTGATGAAATGACATCGCATGGACTTAATTGCCTGGACTTTATACAGCGTTGTGATATTGGAAATCCAACTTTGCCGCTATTGAAAACTATCAAGTAATGGGTACTAGTCAGTTACATGACATGGGTATCTTTAAACAAATAGGCTGTTTATAAAGATTGGTTTTTAATATGAATATTAGGATCTCTAAAATTAAAATTACTCCAATTTCAATGACGTTCATGTCAAATTTAGACCGTGCCAGTTTTTTTTTTTTTATTTGATTAGTCTCCATTCGCAATTGTAAAATTAGTTGAACCGAAATTCTCAATAAAAACCCAATCAAATAAATAAATCATTGTTATAAATATATTTAAAATATAATTTAAAAAAAAATTTTAATTTTTATCAAGTATACCAGATGATTTACAAGCGCGCACTATTTTAAATTCAAACCCGGCTAGGTTGGACGACTTCCGGGTTTATGGGTGCAATATTGGGTGAAGTCGCATGCCACAAGCAGAAATTTCATATAAAAGTGCAAATTCTTCAAAATTAATGCAATCGACCCCCATACTGGGTTATGTCAATAGATAGAGCATAGTTAGTAGTAGCTTTTCCAAATTCAACACCCTGACGGGGCTACACAACTTCCGACTTGATGGATACAATATTGGCATGCCACGCCAAGACGAGAAATTTCATATAAAAGTGAAAAGTTTGAAAGATATCGGCCTATGTTAATGGAAAGAGCATAATTAGATATAGCTATTTCAATTAAAAAAATCTGGGAGGCTGAAATTTTTTTACATAAAGTTAATACTTCTAATTACTATGATATTCTAATTTTATTAACGCGAATCACAATATCTGAAAGTGGATTTTTGAAAATTCTGACTTAAAATGTATTTCACAAGTATTATTTTTTTATTCATTGCAGACTTTTGATTTGCCATTTGCTAGTTTGGAAAATAACATTTTATAAATGCTGATTTTGCTTATTTCGTACAATATCATTAAAAATTTTCTTGATAAATATGTAAATAACTGCTGCATTAGATGTAATGCTACCAGTTCGATGTAACCATAAACTCAATCATATATGATATTGTTATTGTANGGGGTATATTGGCCCATTCCCATAGTTCGGAATTTTGGTATATAATTGTTTTTAATAAATTCACGCAAATGCCAGATGTAAACCATTAGATGTAATGCTACCAGTTCGATGTAACCATAAACTCAATCATATATGATATTGTTATTGTAGTTACACATAGTCAACTTAACGCAACGCAACGCAAGCATTGCCGTCAAAGCAATAACACCAAAGATAAATTTTGTTGAGCACATAGGTCAAAACTTTGTTCGCGTTGTACACTTTTTTATAAAAATATTTTTTTTTGTAGGCTTTAATCAAGGCAATCAATACAGAAAATGGATGAAATGAAATGATTAAGTGATGTAATTAAGAATTTCGTACATCATATTAGTATATTTTAAACAATTTTACATTAGTCCGCAATTAGTGACATCACAACAGCTGTTAAGCTTTTCGGTTTTCGTCACCGTTCAGCTGCATACATGTACGCCTTTTTACATTTTATACTTTGCGTTGCCTTGCATATATGTTTTAAGTATTATTATTTGAATGTCGATATATTAATCTTAAAGCCAATATTTGGCTAAACGACTCAAAGTAACAATGCAATGAGAACTACATAAATTGATCAGCATAAATAGACTATATAATTTTCATATTTTTAATATCAAATATAATATGATGATATCAAATGTCTTTTATATTACTTTAATATTTTGAAATTGTGGCAGCATTATAGAATCTATTGTCAAATTATGATCACAATTAGTTTTTGTTGGCTTTGTTCGGTGAATCAAATATTAACTCGTGTTTCAGCAGCAAATCATTTTTGAAAATTGATTGATTTCCATTTTCTATATTTCTATATAGAAATCGTATCAAAAATACGAAAAATTCTCAAACAATACACGTAGCATATTTATTTGTTTTAGCTATGGCACAAAAATTGAATGATTTGGCAGGTAAATTGGGTAAAGGAGGCCCACCAGGATTGACCGTTGGTCTTAAAGTAATGGCAGCAATTGGTGCTGCAGCTTATGGCGTGAGTCAATCCCTGTATACAGGTAATAAAGATGTATAATTTGAATAAATGAACATTAATAAATTATGATTACATAACCTCAACATGGGTATTTCATAACCAAACCGGCTAGAAGATATGTACATGCGATTGTGGAACAATTTTAGCATTAAATAAAAAATTGCCTACTATTTTAAATTTCTAGCCCATTTATAAATGAAAATGTGATTGGTTTTTTTTTTTTTTTTTTTTTTTT
>JXOS01137494.1:1186-18424 GCA_001015075.1 Cirrula hians
TTTTTTTTTTTTTTTTTTGTAAGTTAAAAATATCTTAAGTGAGATCCTTTATTTGCTATATGTATGTGTATACATGTATTTATGTTTTCATTATGCAATGTTTACTTCCTTAAGATTTTCCATAGCATGGCATTTACACAATAATATTTTTTAAATTGAATTATTAGTTATACAATTTGCTTATTGGTTTTTGACAGATTGGTAGAAAAAAAGAAAGTAAAAAAAAACAAAAATAAAATTTGAATTGCTTAATGTTAGGTTGGGTCAAATATTTCAGAGTCTTTTTGTTCAAATGACGTTATTATAGAAGTTTGATGTTATTATAGAAGTTTGTTTTAAGATAAAATAGGGAAGTCCAGGCATATGGGAATGTTCTAGAATAGGGTCTCAAGGACATGTTTTGCTAAAAGCTGTATAATTGATACGTAAATAGAGGACGAATTTCATTAAACAAATCCAGGTGTAGGAAATTCAATAAAACCAATAAATGCAAAAGGGAAAAGTTTGACTGATGGGTTGGACTTTACCAAAATTTCATCAATCTTGATTAGTCCTGAAGTCTTCATGAATGTTTGAACATCTTAATCATAAGATATTACTTTATATTTATTGTACCGACAATTGTGGAATTGACTTTACAATGAATAACCTTCTATGAAAGCAACATTTTATCAATTTATATTAAAATGTATTCTCGTTATTATCATTGGCCCTACGGACTTAAGAATCGAAAAAAAAAAATACTTCGACAACTTCTGATAATACTCATACCTAAACAAAAGTGAATATAAGCATTGTACTTTCAGTTGTGCTGTTCTCTTAGAGATATTATAGTATTTGTAGACTTATTTGTTAGTTTTTTGATTCATATGCATATGCCACGAATGACACTCGTCGATTCATACATTAACCTATATGTTTGAAAATATATATTATTTGAATTCCAGTGCACCGAAAAGTTCGAGGCCGTGGATTAGCAGTGGAAAGCTGAGCTGCCGCGGTAATCCATCCCCGGGCCCCTTAGAAGCTGTATTCTTTGGTCCTCAAGTGGGAGGTACAACCAAATGTAGTGGCGGTGCCGCAGCCCGTTTGCTGCAAACACGTCAGCTGCATCGCGAAATATGTAGTCTACTTTTAAGCGCGATTGACAATCTAAAGGCAACCTTGAACGAATTCAGCACTGTGCTGCCACCAAGCATGAACAGTCAAATTGGCAGTCCGCCATTTCGTGAAAAAGATGCAAACGATCGTCTACAACAATTAATGGACAAGGCGAAGGTATGGAATGCACAATTATATTTAACTTTTTCTCAAGTTAACATGCTCTAATCTTTATGCATTGCTAGGTTCACGATACTGAAGAGGATTTTGCTATTGCAGCCAACTCCGATATTGCACAGCTTTGTGCCGAATGCATACTGCACTGGCGTCGGGTACTAATTGCGTCCACTCAGAGTGGTGTACACACATTGCTCGCACGCAAGCACCATATATTACGGGTGCGGCGATTTGCTGAGGGCTTCTTTGTTATGGAGAATCCACGCCATTCGGCAGCTGGATGTTATGACAGCAATTATCAGAATTATATTGCAGTTGCAGAAATGGCGCGCCGCAGTCGTTATTTACAATCGTTACCACCATTGCCGGTACACTGCACTCCCATCGATGGAGACACAAGTACAATGCCATTAATATTCGAGGATCGATACATTGAGCCCCCAAATTATCAACGTCGGCGATCTGACAACGACCCACATCTGAACGGCGTAGAAACCTCCAACTGCACGAATGGCAAAGTGAAAAATTATGTTGATACCAGCGAGGTGGAAGTGCCATGTCATAAGGAATGTACATGCAATCTGAAGTATGACTACAACAAACCGCCAAATAAAAACATACTTACGCCGCGTCTTGCACTGGGTGGCGATGTGCTACAAGCAAGTCTTACAATCGCACCATCAGCCGCAGCTAAACTGGCTGGTGAGACCACAAATCGGCATCAACTATCTAGGCATTCCATTACTGGTTTGCTGGAGGATTTGGATTATAGTGCTAATGGCCCAGAGATTGTTTGTGATATGAGTAACACCATTTTGCCGACGCGGCATAGCAAATCACTGGATCAGCTCGATGGCACCGTGCATAGCACATCCTCACTTCGCGACAAAAATTTAAGCAATGACACTGACTTACAGCGCCATTCGTCACAAATGGCCGCAGAAACACACAAGCAATTGAGTGGCCCTGAAACCATTGGCTCAGTAGAAAATGGCCACGTTATAGATGATAACATCAACAATCGTAACGCAAGCAAGCATATTTTGTGCAACACACTTACTCGTCAGGCAATGCCACATATAGTAGCAGCAAAGTTTGACTACTTGCATGAAATAAAACTTTTAAATCCACCAAAGCAGGAGCATGGCAACAAAGCAAATACTTACTACAACTCGCTGCCAAAATGTATTGTCAGCGGTGCTGTTCCGCCAAGAAACTCATATCCACCTATTCGAACAATCAAAGCACATTGTTCGAATGATAAAATCAGCTTGAAAAACGAAAAGAATGCATTTATTATAAAGGCTACGCCTAGTTGCAAATCTCAAACACGATTACTCCAACGCAGCAATTCCTCACAAGGCTTGCGAATGAAACATGCGCTTGAATCCGCCAGTAACAATCCCAGTTCAAACGCAAACTCTTCATCGACCGTACCGCGCTCGGTTGAAATAGCGCGTGTGCGTGTTTCGGACCTCAAGGAAATGTTAAAAAATGGCACGCTGCGCAAAGAGTCCAGCAGTTCAGAGAGTGAGATACCATCAAAATTACGTAGTGGCCGAGAGGAACAGAAAATTCTGTCGTCCACAAGCGTACCGTTTCAATTGGATACAACAACGACAAGCAGTGAGCAAAATACAAGTGGTTTCAGTGAGTCCCTACCCAACCTTGCGCCTCCACCTCAGTTCGATACTGACTCTCAGCGGCGAAAATTCATACTCAGCAATTCAACGTCATCGCTGAGTGAAGAGAGCGGCTGGGTATCAAGTCGTCACAGTTCTCTTTGCGTCTCCAGTCCGGACACAGTGACCAACGACAAGAAACTACAGCAGTCCTATGCAAGTGGGATGGAGACTAAACTTAATGGTGAACAACTGCGCCTTAAGCTGCAGAAACTGTTCGAACAGCAGAACAAACCGAAAAAGCCACGTGTACCAAGCATGGCAACACAAAGTCGGCAAGTTTCAACAAGCAAACATTCCGACACAAGTGGTGCAGCAGCAGTACAAAAGAAGATTTCATCAATCACCATCAATATGAAGGCCGGTCGCAACAAGACGCATTTGGATATGCTTAAGAACATACGAAACCAGCAAAATTGTGAGTCCACTGATTTGGAAGATGCTGAGCGGCCGCATCCCTCCTTTCGTCGATATAAGCAGACAAAGTGTGAGAAATCCAAGTCGGATTTCGATATAACGAATATTAAGGAAACACAAATGTTTGAAAATGTACGTGTGCCGCCGCCACAACAATTCCAAGACGATGTCTTGCCACCACAGGAATTCCGTGATCCACCAGTTATCTCAACGAAATCAATTAACATAAAAAGCAATTCCTTGAAGCTGAATGACACACAGAGATTATCCTCAAAAGCATTGCATTCACATCGTGATAAGCACAAAATGAAGCAGAATAAAAGCTGCCACATGAGTCCGAACAAAGGGGCGACACCGAGTTTAGTGTGTAACCAAACCACACAATCCTCGCCAGCTGCTTCCGTACCACCAACACTTAAACAAGTCCCACAACAGCTATGTGCAGAACGACCAACAATTGGTGCTATTGACAATCCAGTTTACCACATTTATGAATCATTGAAACCCATAACCACACCTGCTATATTCACAAACAAGCCCGTTGTACGTTCATTTGCATTTATCGATTCTAAACGCAACCGTGAGCTGGCTGAGTGCCAATCCAAAAATCAAGCTGATTGCATCGATCTTAATGGCACCACTAATCATCAATATCAAAATGGCCAAGCAATAGAAACAGCTCTGGAACAGAAGCTATTCCACCAGACTGACGAAAATAAGGAGAATACACAACAAACTAATGCACAAACGCACCCAAGTCAAACCATCAAACGCACCGAGAGTCAAAAATTAAATCATAAAGTCAATCAGAACCGAGAAAATGAGAACAAAAGCAATGAGAAAGGTGTACAGGAGCCAGGCATATCGTTGCTTGAATTTGAAAAATATCGCGAAGAGTTTCGTAAACATATCAAGTATACAGGTGCTATTTATTCCGATTATCCAAAATTGGCTTCGGAACTGCCGTACTTTTATATAAGTGATGAATACCGCGTCTTCTCGCCGCATGGCATGCATTTAATCATTTGTGTACACGGATTGGATGGCAATTCGGCTGATCTTCGTTTGGTGCGCACCTATCTCGAGCTGGGTCTTCCAGGTGTTAATTTGGAATTTCTGATGAGTGAGCGCAATCAAGGCGATACTTTCTCTGACTTTGATACCATGACCGACAGGTATAGCGGATCACACGCTTAGTTCATCAACAATTCAAGAAGTTTGGTTTTTATTTTTGCAGGTTGATCGCTGAAATTCTTTATCACATTGAAACACTTGGACTGAATCCAGCGAGAATTTCATTTGTTGCACATTCCTTGGGAACAATTATAGTGCGCAGCGCATTGGCACGACCACAAATGCGACCATTGCTGCCACGCTTGCACACTTTTCTCTCATTATCCGGACCGCATTTAGGAACCCTTTACAATACCAGCGGCCTAGTGAATATGGGTGAGTAATAGCATGAATTATTGTGGTCACCCTAACAGGCTTACCTTGTTATCTTCTGTTAATGCCATGAAAAGGCAAAATGAAAGTATTGTCAAAAAATACATTTTCTACCCTCTAGATGGGACATACTCTATTGACCTGTAATGACCAATCTATATAAATTTAATTTTTTATAAGTTATATGAGAGCCAAGGAAGATTTTAACACACGTTGCCAAGTTATTGGCAAGTGTATTTTGTTTTTGTCTATACGTTTGTATCATCTAGAACGTTGGATCGGGATCTTATCAATTTATAAACTGCACGTACGCCCTTCATGCAAAGAAAACTCGGTAAGCTCGATTTTTCAAAACTTGATACCCAGATTTAATGGAAAATCATAGATTGAAGGTTATTACGTGGCTAGTATATGTCGGATTTATCCCAAACATGATTGGTGGTAATTCAGGACTTTGCTCAGTTACTCAATTTCTTCGAAATAAAGGATTTATGTAGATTAGCCCCGAAATACCTAAAAAATTCGATATTTTTATAATCGAGTCGATATTGAAAATGAAAATAGACATTACAAATTGGCAATTAATACTGTGAATTAAAGAAGTTCCTAAATTATTTTTAAGCGATGTGCAAATGACGAAGTGAAAGTTAAAATTTTTCAGATTATAAGTTAATAAATGCAAAAACATTTTCAGCAGAGCATAGAAATTTCATGTAGACACCACGCTGTTCAAAAATGTTGCAGTTCGAAAAGAAATCCACAATTTTAATATTTGAAATACAGGCTAATATTCAATATTGTCTAGAATCTTTCAGCGAGATTCCAATTAATCTCTAAAGTGAGAATTTAGATGGGCTACAAATTACACTTGCACAGCTGTTATAATATGATTGACCCAATCATTTGGTGAAAAACGCTTTCAGCGCATGCATTACTTTAACGGCTCGAAACAGATGGAAGTACTACAGACTAAATTATGTGAATGCGGTGGATGCTCTTACAGTTCAAACTTAAAAGCATGGATAATAGCTATGACACGGTGCATTTTGTTGATGATGATGATGATTTTGTTCTGCAACCCTGATCTTGTCTTACGAATTTTTCAGCGAGTATAAAAGGTTACAATAATATTCAAAATTTATTGTTTAACCGGTTTGCACTGATCCACAACCAAAATTCCTTTTGAATTCGAATAAACTGATGTTAATACCTTCTCTCTGGACTGGACTCTATACCCAAGCTTCATCCATAGTGTTGAATTTACAAACAAATTCCCCTTGATACTTTCGAAAACGCTCCAAGTATTGCTGTCAACGTTGCATTCGTATCGGGTTTTGTTTAATTGTCAGCGAATGCGGCACCCTCACATAGCTTGCTAAAACCTATTACTTTAGTCAAAATATTCATCACACTGTCCAATGACATGTCTTGTAGGTCTACTAAATCGCTTGCAGTTATTCCACAATTTTCAAATACGATCTCCTGTATTTTTCGTACGATAAATTGAAATGAAACTTCACCTACGTTCGTATTAATAATTTACTATTATATGTAAAAACTGTTGGCTAGTAATAGCACGACTCTTATTGAACCACAAAACTGCTTGAATAGCCTGATATATTGTTTTTCTGGTAAATTTAGCATAAATCTCTCAAATTTTTTCAAAAATATCCAATGTTTACCAGATAGATAGACCTATATTTGGTCCATATACTGAGCATACTTCTGATTTTTATCTGATGTCACACATTTTTAGCTTATTAATGTTTCATAAAGGCATTAATTCATCCATAGTTTTCGCTTTTTTGACAATATGGATACTTTTGGAATAAATAGATGTACTAAAAGTATCCAAAATGTTGGTCGGAGGAAAACCATGTTTGAACTAAGATGTGAGATTTTCCATTTAACCTAGGTACCAAGTACGGTAGAAATAGATGAGCAAAATGCGAATTTAATCACGATTCCATAAATATTTCGGGTATTAAGCAATTTCCGACTTGGGCATAATTGCATGATAACGAAATGTACCTCCAGTACACCTATAACGTTTTATGAATTGGTCATCTTCATCTTGAAATTTTCCAAACTTCTTGTTTTTATCATTTGCAGGAATGTGGTTTATGCAAAAATGGAAAAAATCTGGTTCACTATTACAGTTATGTATGCGTGATACAAGTGACTTGCGTAATACGTTCCTTTATCGCCTAAGCCAGCGCAGCACACTGCATCATTTCAAAAATATATTGCTTTGTGGCTCCAGCCAAGATCGGTATGTACCGGCCCATTCAGCCAGATTGGAACTATGCAAGGCAGCAATACGTGACAACTCGAATTTGGGCACTGTTTACAGGTAATCTTAATAAATTTTTCCCGACAACTGTGTAATTTAAAAATGAATAATTTATGTTTGCAGAGAAATGGTTCACAATATAATTGCTCCCATACTGGCGCGCCCAGAATTGACACTAGCTCGTTTTGATGTACACCATGCTTTGCCACCCACAGCCAACACCTTAATTGGCAGAGCAGCCCATATTGCTGTGCTGGACTCAGAACTGTTCATTGAAAAGTTTATGCTAATCGCTGGCCTGAAATATTTTAGTTAACATTAAAAAAGCCAAAATGCATGAAGCTTTTTCAACCAAATTATATGGGCCGTAAGAAATACAAACAAGTTTACGAATTGAAAACTTTGCTCATGATGAACTTAACAACTTTGGATTTGGATTGCATGTCGTGTTTTCGTTCTCTTAATGTTACCAAATATTTTAAAAATTTGTTTAAGAAAGTTTTTAGTTTAATGTGTATGTTGTTTGTATACATGTATTTGTAAGTTATTTTAATACATTTCTAATTGTTTAAAGCGTGTAAGTGTAGAACTAGTCGTAGTCTTAGAACCTTTCGATTACAGGGTAAATAGTATATTTTCATAGAGTTCAATATGTTAAGTGTACGTTAGATATTTCATTTATATATGAAACCGTTGATCCAACTGTAATTTTTAATAGGCAATTTGTTGTTGTTATACAATGCAAAACTTAATGAAAGTTGAAACAGTTGAACGTTAAAAAAATTTGGACTATGTACAAGGACTATTTACTACAAAAAAAATTACGAAAGCCAGAAGGAATGAGTGTGTTGGAGAAACTTACAAATGAGTAAATATATTTAAAATTGAAATACGTAAATACACATTGAATCATTTGTTACATTATGTATTCCAACAAAAAACAAAAAGCGAAAGGTTTTTGGAAATAATTACAATATTACTATACAATTTTTAAAGTAGAATTAATGGAAATTCCAACCAAAGATACATTTAAAGTATGTTGATAATTTTGAAGAATTATATGAAGAAGTAGTTAACGATTACAAATTTGAAAAGAGAGAATAACTTAGTGATTAGTAACACATCAAAGTAAGGTAGTTAAATTTTGAGGGGAAAAAAAACAGAACAAACCTAAATCAATGTTAGGAGTTTTTAATATTTATATGTATTCATATTCATGAGGAATCGAAAGACTTGGTCAGGTGACTTATATTGGAACAAATAAAAAAAATTAAAAAAATACAGTAGTGCTATTCTGTAAACTGATAAGAGGCTGTCATCTATCACTTTTCTGTGAAGTAATTTATACATCACCCTATTCTGAAATATTTGGTGACAACAATTAAGGTGTTCATTTCCATACAACTGCGATAAAAAAGATAGTAACACATAGTCAAAAATGGTCTGCAGGCATTTCGGCATTGGTTTCATTTGTATTTCTCCGTCTTTGATTTCGCAATGTTGCTATTTTTTATTCCCGTTGTGTTTATTTTGTATTTGGTACGTCGGTACCAAATTATATACCGTTTAGTTCAATATCTGCCCATTTCCGTCCATCCATTTATCCTCTATCAAAAACTGGAAATCATATTATGGCATCCATAAACCTAATTTTGAATATGATTCCGATCCTACCAATATTATTATATGTAGTCAAAATACAGGGTTTATTCAGATTAACCCTTCAATATTCAGCATTAACTGGAATCACGCAATTGTGAAGGCTTTAACAGAAAGCTTTTGAAACTGAATAATGAAATATTATGTGATTGTTATATTCATGGCTCCCGCCGTCACATCTATGTGGTTGGCATTACGTGTTCAATGCCAAATTCATCACCAAGATCTTAATACCTTAATCGAATGCAATTAATAAGATTATACTAATATAACAGCAGATCACCTATATGTTTGAATTTTAAGACTAAGTGCAAAAAAATGCATTCAAAAAATTCAGTTGAACGTAATAAAATCGGTTAAAAAATAGACGACTGCAATGATATTACTTCGAGTATTCTAAATGGGCATGGTGGATGAAATTCTAAAGAATCGTCAGTTTATCTTTTAATCCGATGTTTTTGCATATTAAAGCAAAAATAGCAACAAAGAAAATAATAAAATTCCGTAATTGAGATAATATTGAGATGTAATTAAGATGCCAGACAGAATTAATGCCAACGGCTTAAATTAAATTAAGACTGTAATGCTACAATAGTAGATACTCCAAATCCACATGTACATTACGCTTGGTCTAAATCATTGTTACCTTTTTCCTTACATTATTATTTTGCATTACTTTTTCGTATTTTCATCAGTGTTTGCATTTTTTACTTTATTGTAACTATCAGTTATAGACTTGGGTTTTCAGGATTTGTGGAGAGCGTGTGGTGCATAGCAATAAAGATTTCGTACTCTATTCTTGTTTTAAAAATATTCATAAATTTGAAAGAATGTGTTTAAACGATATCTGAGTGTCTATCATCCGGATAATGCGAGTATATTTCGAGCTAAATTCATCAAACTGGGTTTTCGGACATAGTATTTTTAAATAAGCTTTGTCAAGTTTATGAAATTGATACCTATAAATTAAGCTAAAGAGCTTAAATTCGTGTTCAATATTTTCGGTAAGGATGGGGCGTAAAGAACATCTTCCTTTTGTAATAGCCAGAACGTGTTGTCGTTTCTTAAAATTTTCAACGGAACTGCACATTTAACATGTATACTTTGCAAGTTCTGCCAATTAGCCATTATGTTTAAGTGATCTCTTTATAGGATCCCAAAGATTACCTTTATCACTTAGACTTTCTCAAATATGACAATAACTTACATTTTACAGAATACCGCTGAAACTATAATACAATGGAGGGCAAAGATAATGAACTAAATACTGAGGTACCATTGTTGGGTATGTCAATTACAACAAGGTGGCATAGTGTTGAAATTATTGAAATTGCGTTGAATTGAATAGAATTTAAGCTTATTCAGAATTCTTTTCAAATAGTTAGATTTCAATCATTAAAAGTATGGATTCATATTTTTCTGAACTTGATCTTGTGAATTCATTACAATTTGTGTGAAGATTAAAATGTATTAGTATTTTGTATTAAAATAAATTTAATTTTATCATTTCAATTGGCTAAGAACTGATTTGGAATACTACAAAAGTTTTTCAAATTGGGTGTGCATACACTTGCAATCAAATTTAAATTCATTGAGGACTGCAACTAATTGCAAATTGGTTTCAATCAACTGCAAACATTCAAGTACTCAAGATCGCCAGTTAAATGTCAGCCAAGAAGCTCCGAAATCAAATGAGACATGATTTTAAATTGTCTTTTAATATAAATGTCCTAAATAAAACTTGATTTCGTAAATAAACTGCTTTATGATAGAATTGTATTAAAGAGAAAACGAAAATGGCAAAAATTATTGAAAATCAAAAGATAAGATTTTGATAATGTTATTTGAATATGACTGAGTAAATTACATCTGATTTGGTTCTAAAGCCGAATTTCGTTAATTTTCGACTGACCGTTACTTTTTAATATTTAAATGCTAAAAAATATTTTTTTTCTACGATTCTTTAGAAAAGTGGTAATATATTAAAATTACTTTTAAATAATACTTTAACTTCATAGCTTGTCAGCCACGTGTACTTACTTTATGTTATTCGAACAAAATCGTCCATTCAGATTTTAATATTAAATCTCAGCAACAAAACTTTAAAAGTGAAAATTTCCCAAGGGTAATTTTCAAGGCCGTATTTAGATTTAGAAGTTTTCAAAAATAATTTGCAATTAATAAATCTATAATATACATGTGCATGTATGCATACATACAAATTTAATTTAATATATAATTTAATAAATTTAATCCAAATTAAAATATTGCTGCTGTTTTTATTTTGGGAGATACAAAATAGCAAAATTGTCGATGCCAAACGCAATGATCAGAAATCATTCACATCTAATGCATATACGAACGTCATTATTATTTGATTATCATCATTCCCGTCGAATCTTGTTCAGCAATATTATTTCGATATTCCAACTTTCCATCGAATATTTAAATAAAAACATTTTTCATTTAAGATTTTCATATGAGATCTTTCTTACTATTTTCGAAAAATCTTTTTCTTCTATTATCGCATGCTTATATAAACACATATTAATAAATACATATATTAAGTTCTACATATAAGAGCCAATTTCGTATAACAGCTATATCTAAAAGTACCACATTTTTATTTATTTATTTATTTTCTATTATTGAAAATATCCCATGGAAATTTTATTTCTCGGCGAGATATAAGAAAAGGTAGATAACCCAAAAATTGTCAGGAATGGTTGAACTTTAAATACATCTACCTTATAAACTAAGAAAACATTTTGATGTCTTCAACCGAAAATATTTTTGTTTATGAAGAAATCCCCTTGGAAGTTTAAATTTCTGAGAAACATATTTGTGAGACACGTTTGTATCGTGAATGGTCAAAATCGGTTGGGCTTAACAAATATCTGACATTTTTCTAAATAAAATAAGAATTTTACTGGACGTTCAGGTATTGATGAAGATTATTTGATATTTGAAATAACCTTCGTCGATGTATTAATCACCCTATTATTATTACAAAAATGTTGATTTATAATTAAATAATAAAATTGTAAAAATCATAGTTTTCTATGCGCGACGGTAGACTCTGCGGTACTCAGACGCAATATTTTATGCTGGAGATAGTGTCGACACCGTACACGCGCGTCATTGCCATAAAGTATTGAATCGTATAAAACTGTTTGAAAACAGCTAAGATCAACATCCTAAAAAATGCTAAGCAATTGAACTGCGCAAAAATTGAATTCGTTTCTACTGTCACGGCTTAACGTAGGCAAAAGATCTGACACAATCCTCTTTATTTTGTTCCCTTTTTCAACTTTTGCGCCGTTCAACGGAGTATCATTTTTCACGGCATTCGACGTCTTTTCCTTAGCACAAACATAGAACGGTTTAATATAACAGTTTAATAATTTACAGCACTTCGTTGTTGCAATTTTTGGTCTTAAAATTAAACCAGCCCAACAGTGGTTTAAACAGTTAAGCACTAATACATATGCAGTTTTAAAACTTTGTCAAAACAAAATGCACTAATGCAAACAATAATTTCTTCACATATACGTTTTAAATCAGTTTGCTTGTTCCCGTGAACAGGCAACAGCACAGCAATAGTGCAGTTGAATTTNAACAGGCAACAGCACAGCAATAGTGCAGTTGAATTTTTGTGCTACTGAAAATATCCTCATTGTTATTAACTGCTCTCATACAATTTCATACGATTCAAATTTCCGATTGCTCTGAACGCCGTACTATGCGTCAATATCTCCAGCTTTAGTAAATGTATGAAACTGATTTTCAATACACACACTAACCTATTCACTAAAGATGTTTGAACTTATATCAGAATTCATTTAATCTATGACATATGCTTTAAATTAAGTTGTTTTTTATCTATTTGCTCAAAGTTTTCTCACTTAACGAAAAAACTGTCAAGATATAAATATATAATGTACCAAATTCAAAAATTCAAATGTGGCAACACTTAACCAGAAGAAATACCATAACAAAACAAAATGGAAATGAAAAGAAAAATAGAAACGACACTATTGTGATTGATATTAACTGAATCGATATTTTTTCGCAAGAAATAAATAATAATAGGATTTTATGATCGGAATAACTAAAGTCTGACAGTTGAGTCATTCTTTTTAATTACTATATAGGTACATAATTGGATATGAGCACAGCACGCTTACCGCAGCTACGAATTGAACAGAAGGATCTCAAGTGCCGACAGGGCTGTGGCTTCTATGGAAATGCACAATTTGATGGACTCTGCTCGAAATGTTTTCGGGAACGTAATGAACGAATCAGAAAATGTGAGTTGAATGGAATACTCTAATAACGGCAGCATAATAATATTTTTGATTAACTTGCCAAAGTACAACTACAAACGCTGAACTCAAACACAACAGCTGATGGCAGTGTATTACCTAGCAGTGCATCACCGAGCCAGTCGAAGTCAAAATTGGAGCAGCAACATGATGTTGGTAGCACAAGTACATCATTCAACAAGAAAAAGTCATTGGTGCCATCGGTTTTTCAAAAAACACTACACACAAGTACAACTGTCAGAGGAAACAAACACACACAAGAGCAACATAATCATCATGGTATTCAATAAAATGCTTATCATTTCAGCGTTGTTTAAATATTAATATTAATTTTGTTATGATTACGTTGGCTTTAGCAACACAGAAAAGAAATTTACTACCTGATCCGACTGAAAGTCAATTCATACTGCAATTGCGTCAGCTACGTATACCTGATGATGGGAAACGCAAACTAAAAAGTGAAATCCAGCGCCTGGACAGTGCAATACGTGGTTATATGAACAATAATGCAAACAAAAATATCGACGAATTATCTGAAATGGTTCAGAATGCATACACAAAATTCGCTGATATAGTGCACAATGATCAGCGGTTTCAAATCGCAACAAATGAAGATCGTGAAAGTGCAATAGATTTCTTCGAAAAAGTTGTTATGACTCAAAATCATAGGTGTGTTCACAGTACTTATATATTTCTCACGGATAAACACTAACAATACTGTTTATTTAAGATTTCTATTTAGTCCATATTTTACATGCGACGAGGAAAATGATGTTAAAATTCAACAGCGCATACGCCAGCTCAGCTGGATAACTGCAAAACATTTGTTATGTAGCATCGATGAAGTAAATGCTGAATCTCGTGATCTGGTGTACAATGCAATAACTGGTAAATTAAAATTTTTTACTAGTTTCTTAATTAGCCATTTGAAGAAAAGCACCTTTAATAGATCTCAATTCCGATAGTGATCGTTCCGTAATCACACTAATATTGTTAGTACCCATCGTTGATATTCCGTGAGCATAATGGGGTTATTCTTTATCACGATAACTCGAGTAATTTTCTAGCTGTACTAATAAAATTTGCTTTTGACCATACTTTTCAAAAATGCTCAACGCTTTTGAAATTAAAAGCCATGTTAGTGAGATTTTGTATTGAATCATTAGATTGGAAACTGAGCAATAGTTACTTAATTTTCCATTACATTCTGGTGTATGCAAGTGATTGTTGGACTCAAATATTCTGCTGAGCCATCCCTCAAATGA
Source organism: Cirrula hians (assembly GCA_001015075.1). Classification (NCBI taxonomy): domain Eukaryota; kingdom Metazoa; phylum Arthropoda; class Insecta; order Diptera; family Ephydridae; genus Cirrula; species Cirrula hians. Next base: position 15,552 of record JXOS01137494.1, read on the forward strand.
TTAGTAGTTTCGCACGAATATCGTATCCCTTCGGTTCATCTTTGCTCCTATACGAAAGCAAAAACAATAAGATTTTTTATCCATACTTGAGGTAGAATCTAGCTAAAGTAGACGCTGAATTGCAATGCGTTTGACTAAATCAATATCACCATAAATATCATACAATCAATATGAGGCGCAATCTACCCTAATGCCTCTAACGCCAACACGGCAGTAACAGCAATATATTTTACGTGGGATGTTCTTTTCGACACGCAGTGCATGTTCATCATCTTAAAAGGGTAAATGCTTCAACGCCAGCGAGACAGGTTTGTAGTTTGCAATTCCTCGTACAGCTTTCAAGAGTAATCCATATTATTTCTAGGACAATGTAGGTGTGAGAGGTATCAAGCTCTAATAGAAAATATTGCAACTGTGTTTCAAGCTCGCAGTACAAAAAATTTTCTTCATTATCTAGATGAAGAAGTCAAATGATAGGTTTTCACCTTAGCATCAAATCAGGCCATCTAAAATTTTCACGACACATTGGGCGTTTCTGAGTTTTATTTCTTAAAGTGTATGTATATAGGTTATCGCTATTCGGAGAATCAAAAGCTGTCTTCAAATCGACGAAAAGGTGGTGTATATTAATTTGCTTCTCCTGTGTTTTTTCCAACACCGAAGTGCAGTTTAAGAACGAATGGATGAAATTTGAAGATCAGATCAGTCGGGAATTGCAGGTTCCGTAGAACTTTTACCCTCAATTGATTGGAGTTTGAATTAAAAGCCAACATTGTTCCTTCGCAAGTTACTTTAATTGGATATTCCAAAATTTTTAGGCCATTGCCCTAACATTTTCTTATTTATACACCGTCGATCAATAATACTTGTTTTAAATTTATCTTACTCATTTTAATTATTCCAAATTTGACGTTAGACACATCTAAGTCATCGGCACATCGAGTAATATTTCTTTCGATTAAGTACCTCCCTCAGATCCTACCGACGTGATTCAACGAAATGCGAGTTAAATTAAAATTTTATTGAAGGCAATCCATTATCGCTAGTAGACACAAAATAATGAGTGAAATGGCTGTTGGGTATTATGTTCTATCTTTTGACCGACTATTGTACTTTTTGGTAGTACACAACTTAAGTGTTTCCTGTAAGACTACTATATTCTTTTATTTTGATATTGAAAATGAGTTACACAGCTATAGGAGTTCGTTTCATTGTCTTGTATCTACATTTTCAGAGTTGGTGGGCATAGACTCGTATTACTCGCCTCAAGAGAAACTCGACTGTACAGTACGTTGCTGTCGCCACATATTCGAATTGCTAAAACATTCTGTGGGTGGACCTGCTAGTGCAGATGAGTTTCTACCTGCCCTGATATTTGTTGTGCTCAAGGCAAATCCAGTACGCTTACACAGCAATATCAATTATGTTACGCGTTTTACGAATGCATCTCGGCTGATGAGCGGCGAGGGGGGCTATTACTTTACTAATTTGGCAAGTGAAATCATAATAAGAGTACTTATTAAATATATTTATTTATTCTTTCTTGTTTTTTCCTTTTTTCTATGCTCGTTCCTTCAAATAGTGTTGTGCAATTTCGTTTATTGAAAACTTGAATAGTGAAAGCCTTGATATGAATGAAAATGAGTTTAATATGCTTATGTCGGGTGAAAAGCCATATAGTACACCCTGGGAAAGCGCTATCTCAGCATGCGAAAGCTTGCACTTAATCTCAGAAAATATGAAACGCATGGAGACATTGAAAAAACGCAATCACAATATTGCGCTTGGCATAACAAATTTTCGCAAGGAAATGGAAGATTTCGAGGTATATGTGACAATTAAAGAATCCATGAATGATGTTGTTTTTAAAAATGTATTTTGATTTTGTTCTTGTAGCACGACATAACGCTACGCGTAGAAGCTGTAATGGTGAGAGCACCTCTTACAGTGTTACCTATAAAGACGCCAAACTGCCTTATTACTCAAGCACGCGTATGTTTAGAGCATCCGAATACAACTGGTGAGATGGGTCATTACAAAACAAATCTGTTAGCAGGTCTTGGCACAATGAAATCAATGCAGCAATCACCCTCAAAAAACGATAAATGCAAAAACAATATTATACCCGTTTTAATGATGCCTGCACCAACAAATGATTCGTCACAAAGCCCAAATGTACCGCAAAACAACGATGATAGTATTTTGGATACATCGCTTACAGCAGGGCATACGCTTTCACTGAAGGATACAAGTCTTTCAATGGTGGGCCGTTTGTCTCCATTGCCCGTGCAGCAATCAAATCAAACAGAAATGCTGTTTGCTTCGCCAATCTTCAATTATGATTCGGTTTCGCTACTCGATGAACCATCTGACTCTGCGGATGATCTAGTGCTTAACCCAGATTTATGTAGTGGCCTTACCAACGTTAATTACGATATTGACTTGTCCGATCATAGTGAAAATAGTGCAGCGGATGAGCTTAAACTAAATCTTGAGGAATTTGATCCTTTAATGCAACAAAATACCAGACAAACAAGTCAAAATGCAGCAAACCCAGCCAACGGAACGGAGAATATGCCAAATGGGTCAACGCCGAAAACAAAGCACTTACTGGACAGCGATTTGCCACCAAATGGTGTCCAATTGCCTTCACCATTAAAGCCAATTGTAGCAGATTATCGGGGGTTTTCTAGTTTAGAGATACCTTCCATATCTTGTAATACAGGTGATTGTAGCTCATTGCTATATGCTAACAATGAAAACCAAGTTCCCACTAAAGTGGAAGAGCAGCAGAAAGCCGTGGAATAATATAAAAAGCTTACATACAATGTAATTTTTACATATTCTATCATTTTAAAAGCAAAAAAAAAAAA
>JXOS01138206.1:0-12476 GCA_001015075.1 Cirrula hians
GGAGGGTTAATTTAATGGTTTTATTTAGGGGTATTAACATAATGAAAACTTTTAATGATATATCGGGTGCGGAATGTTTTTAGTTTGATTAAGGAGTTCACGAACTTGAGCTTGGCTTTTTACAAAATGCACCCAATAATAAGATTTTGTTCTGCATCTAGTAATTGTTTTCCACGAAACATAGAAATTAATATTTATTTAAGACCATTCCCAATGCAGACTGCATTACTGGTGACTTAGAAGCACATCCTGTTAACAAGAAATTATAATATTTGTGGGTTAATAGGCATAAAATCCTGTGGGTACCTCTGAATTTAATTCGATGTGGCCTAAATTGATAATACCGAAGACATTTCCAATCTCCAATTTTTAGAAACTTGTGGATGTGGGTTTCGAATAAAACCCTAAACTTCTCCACAAAGATGCACGGATGCTAACGGGTTAAAACAATATCATCTTAATTATTAAATTTTAGTGACTTATACACGTATTTGACATAAAACTACATTCGAAAACAGAGGTAAACTTCTTCCCAAAGTATTTTTCTGATCAGAATCAAGTTCGAACTTAATTCCAACTGAATCTAGATCAAGTCGTTCTCTCAAAGTTTTATAACTGTTATAAAGACGGACGGACATGGCTAAATAGATTTCTGTGGTGATGCTGCTCATATCCGTATACATTTTATAGGGCTCAGACCACTCGTTCTATGCCTTAATTGCCAATTAATTGAATATGTCTATCAAGTACTCAATACAAACAGAACAAGATGAACACCTTCATAGATACGTCTACACTAGGCGAACAGGTTGGTTCAGGTATCTCCATTCCCCCAACTTTTGCAGCATATTCCAAAAATTATTTTTAAATTAAAAACAATTATTGTTTTTATCCAAAAATAATATTTTTATTGATATAATGATTTTAAATTAAAATGCGAATTAGACAAGCTTTAACTGCTAATGTTGAGATGCCTGGTAAGGACGGCGACATATGCAACAGTTTGATCCATTAAACTGAATATTTTCCACTCATTTTAATTCTCCTTTAATAGCCAGTATTAACGTCAGACTAAGGAATATGTTTAAATGTCGTTCTTATTTCACAATATCTTCTCGATTACCAAAATATCATCGATGTTTGTTGGTTTTTTGGGGTTAACCCACATAAAACCTTTTGTATAGACGGGGTACAGGTGGACCCCTAAATTTACCCAAACCATTTCATTCTCAATCATTGAATCATAGATGGCTTATATACGTCTACCTCTGTACTTTATAATGTTCCATCCAAAATTGGTTAACTCAAAAATGAGTCAAAAATTTTATAGACATATATTGATTTTTTGGATCTTTTTTTGACTTAAAGCCTCATAAATGTCGTGGGATTGCTTTTTAATTTTAAACCTATTTTGTACACACCAGCTTTATTGTGAATACAATGCAATATATATTTTGGCTATTTCGACATAGAACGCTTATAACCTACCAACACAAACAATTTAGACTTGCATTTGCAACGTGTATAAAAAAAAAAAATTCAATATAACTGATGATATTAGAGAAATGGCAAGTAAAAGGCATGTGGATGTACCCGAAATAATTGATTGAATTAATTCATACGTTATTCAAAGTTATAGCCAATAAGCAAATTCAGTAACCAGAATCTGTAACCAAATCATTAACTGCCTTTTATATATTTATATATAAAAAAATATTAAATTGTCAAAACATTGTTGCAATGCCGAATTGTAGTGACTTGCGGTGAATACACTCGCATATCAAATACTTTTAAACGCAATATTCTAAAATTTTGGCAAATCGGATATCTTCCATAACCGTAACCCTACATAATTTATAAGAGCAAAGTATATTCTCATTTAACCAAGCAATTTTGTTTTAATGAAATAATTAGAGTCGTACTTGGACAGAATCCACCTTAGCAGTGAACCCCCGACGCCGGAATAATGGAAAATGCCTTTTTGTTGATTTTGGGGTTTGACAAACTCGTTTGCACAGATGATGAGATTAAATGGAGATCAATATTCTGGGGAAGGTGTGAATCTGAAAAAAAGGGAACAGAGAATTTTAACTATGCTTTTTCTATCTTATACTCATATCCTATACTTTTCATTTTACTTCTAAATAGGGCATTTTTAAAGACGAAAAAAATATCGTAAAATGTTTAAAAAATTAAGCATTATAACCGATTTCATAATTTCATGGTCTTTATTAATAGTAATCAATAAACCGATTATTACATCTTTCTTGTATCTACCTATCTCTATTATAATAAATAAATTAATTATGATTATAGGCATCATTCATAGACTGATTACATCGCAGTACTTTTATCAGTAAGAGTTTTCAATACAGTTTACTGGGGTTGTGTATGGTTGCCTTTTTTTCGGTTGCTCAAATTTGTTACTTGACTAATATATCGATATGGATTTATGGACTAAATTGATGGGGCTAATACATTGCGGTCGATTGTGTTGTAGTACGTATTCAGAAAATGGCTTTCATCCAACATTTGAATTTTCCGAGAGCACGGTCTTTTATATATTTTCTAGAAACTAAACTAAAACTTGTCATGTGGCATTTGGGTTTATTTTAATATGAGTAATTTCGTTGAGTTTCCAACTGAAAATATTTCTGCTCGAAATTGCTGCGAAACATAAATCGGTTATTGTATTTAATCGATACTAAAGTTTTTTTCCGCGGTTTGAAAATTATAAAAATATTCTTTAACGGCCATTCAGTCGTACTTCAACATATAGATTTCAGAGTTAAAGGTCTAACGTTGGTTAAGCTTCATTGCCTTATATGTTCAGCATTTCTAAAGCGAATTAATTGAAAATAGTCATAAATCGTAATTAAAAATTAATTACATTAGCTTTAAGTTATTTATTATATTCCCTTACCACAATTTATATATATATATATATATTTGTTTTATTTTTCATTTAAAGTACTGTAACGGCGGTGACTTGGCGGATTACTTGAGTGTGAAAGGAACCTTAAGTGAAGATACAGTTCGACTCTTCTTAATTCAGCTGGGTAAGTGAATGTTAATATTGAAATCACTATAACAATGTATGTTACTGGCCCTGCTGTAGTGCTTGAGCACTGTGATATCACGGTTCATGAAACATTCGAATTGGGCTACCAAATTTGGATTTACTAGTTTAAACCCTACTACAGGAGGGATAGATATCACTTAATTATAGTGCATAGGCCAAAAATATAACATATTTTGAATGAAAACAATTTGTTATCCGTTATTATTGATTTTGAATTAAAACATAGCTTCCGGTAAAGTAGCCTTTATGTGATCCGAAATTTTATTCCAATTAATAAAAATCAGTATTCGTGGACCTATTTGGTGTGCTCAAGGTATCTCAGATTTTAACCCTTTTTAAGTTGACGCATATAGGATAGATGTACTGGTCCCTCTAATTTTCATCGGCTTACGCCCATTTTTTGGACACATTTGATCACATTGATGTTCACTGAATAACCAAATTTTGTTAAATTTAATTGTCTATTGGGACAGTATAGGAGTATTGGTCCAACCTTTGATTTTTATCAACTCGTGCTAATTTTTGGAACACGTTCAGATGATATGATTACTCACCTAATAACTTAATTTAATTATTAAATATCAATTATTACGGCTGCAGTATCCCCATTTTTTTTTAATAAATAGGTGTACTAGATATACTCGAAGTGTTGATCGGATATTAACGAAATTCAAATTAAACTTCTACCTTATTAGCTTAATCTAGCTGAAGTAATTCTCTATGGTTTTTATGTACAGATGGTATTTATTTTGTCAGGGTTCCAACGAGTCGTTCTGGATGTTGCAAATATAATGTACGCTTAACCAATTTCTTTGGGGACGTGTATATAAAACAAGTACTTATTGGGTTTGGCAACACAATCAACTGAGTGTAAAAGTTGACTCAACTTCTTAGGGATTTTATATTCAAGATTTTTTTTTTATGTAGATAAGTCGTAGTGCAATGAAACCAATTTGAGTAATGTATTCTTAGTTAATATACTCCGCAGTCATAAATTTTAACTCGACGCTTTGCAAGGCATCAGAATAGGCCAGATCTTTTGATTTGGTTGACATGTGTAAAAGATAAGGGGCACTCCGCTCGTATTAGTAAAAGGTTAAAATTACTCCTCTCCTTCGTCTACTCTTCCAGTTACCCTCTCTTTCACCTACCTTCTTTATATTTTGGTATATAAAGTTAAATGAAATAATATTTGAAATTAGACAGGAAACCTTCGGAAAACTTACTTTATGCCTAGATTGGTATAAATTCCAAATTTAACAGTGTATGTAAAAATCATTTAGTGACATGAGCATGCTTTTTTCAAAATTTGTCATATTGGATGCATAAATTTTATGTTTCTCTAGTGCCGCTTAGAAGCTTTCGACCAATGGGTACTAGGTTATTTGTTTTGTTTAACTTTTGCGTCTTATGGCTTATGTCACTTGACTATATTGATGTTTTGTCATCCTTGTCCCTGGAATTTCAGGGTATCCATACGGTTTTAAGTCGTTTCCATTGGCGTCCATTTTGTATTTGTCGGCAATGCAATTAGCAAATGGAAATTTAGTTTTAAGTATAAGTTTGTTACATCTCAGGATGTGTGAGTAATCAGCGACTTATCAAATAACACCACAAGAATTTATCTAGCCGTGCCCATCAGTCTTCTGGTTTACTTACAATTCACGCCTCAGCGCTATTGCAACCATAAAATTTGATATTTTTTAAATAAAATTTCGTAATTAGGTGGAGAATTTAGGCCTTTTGGTTATAATTGAAGGTGAAATATAGATAACTCCAGTACCCGATGTGAACGAAATTTCGGTATTGAGTTGACGTATCCACGATCACCACGTAATCATGAAAATGGGCATATTTAAATGAAAATCAAAGATTGCTCTAGAACTTTTCTGTACTCTGAAAACAGGGTTTTAAGCAATATTAATCGAACTTTCCAACTTAATTCTATGAAATTTGAGTATTGAGTTATCTAAAAAGAAATTGGAATGAGTAGACACATTTCAGGCTCAAGCATAGAAAGCATTTTTTGGATATTAGGCTGAACTATATCATTTCATGACTTCTTAATTTCGAAGCGACATTTATCATATTTTCGGCGTTAGCCGACTGTAACTTGTTCGTTTGTAAGCAAATTATTTTAACTGTTTGAATTTCGAATATCACTGCGTTTTACAGCTGGTGCTATGCGAGCGCTATATACCAAAGGAATTGTGCATCGTGATCTTAAACCACAAAACATACTCTTGTCCCATGCTTATGGAAAGACTTTGCCAGCACCGTCAAAAATCACTCTTAAAATCGGTAAGCTTTAATCGCAATGTGCTTAAAATTGCAAAGGGAGTGAGACAGATTTTTTTTTTTTTTTTACAGCTGACTTTGGTTTTGCAAGATTCCTGAATGAAGGTGTCATGGCAGCAACGCTTTGTGGATCTCCAATGTACATGGTATGTTAAACGTCTTTAACTTATATATGTTGGTGAAGTTTTTCAAATTGTATTCTTTTTGAAGGCACCGGAAGTGATTATGTCACTGAAGTACGATGCAAAAGCTGATCTGTGGTCGCTGGGTACAATTGTCTATCAGTGTTTGACAGGCAAAGCGCCATTCTATGCACAAACGCCGAATGAATTGAAGTCATATTACGAAAAAAATGCGAACCTAGCACCAGAGTGAGTACCGCACTTTTTATAATATATACATTCTAAATTACAGTATTTATTAAATTGCTTATTACACAATGAAGTTCCACAGCTACCTCAGCGTAACATTGTCTCTAAAAAATGAATTACAACTTATTTTGAATTAGGCTGTTTGATTTTTAAAATGAACTGCTATGTCTCACCTAGGAGAAAGCATTGGCATTTTTCTAATATAAATTTGAGTATTTAACTCTCCACCATGTCAAAGAGTTCTGAATAACAACAAAAATCTATATTCGTAAAGATTAACATAATTAGGTGATATCATAATTTGAATATATATTAGATCTGGTCCGAAAACAGCGAAACACTTGAAATACAATTTTTTTTTTATACCCATTGGTCATACAGGTCAGGTATTCCATTGTTTGCCACTGAAATTTGTTAAGCAAGCATTTTTGGGTCATAAGCATGACATTGCACAATTTCATTAAAATGGGTCTGTAACTTTGGCTACCTCTCATGTCATCTCATTTAACTGAAATTTGGTATTGAATCATTTTTCTGCACGGAAATAAGCATAAAAGTCAAATGTTTCATCACATTGTACTGAAATCACGTACAATTGACCGAAATCAGTTTCAAATTTTGGATACTTTGCATAGACGTCTTAACCCCGATTTTACTTAATTGAAATTTGTATTCTTCTAATATTATGTTACAGGAATGAATGACTGATGATTATATAGTCGGTCTTGAACGACTATTACATCGTCAATGCTAGCAATCTTTTGAACTTGTCTAATGTTTCTGTCATGGCGTTCATATACACTAGGATTTATACACTAACCCCACGGTTAATTCCATAATTTTATTTTTATTGGAAGAAAATAAAATTCAGATTTTAGTATTAAATTTTTAATGAAAGTAACATTAAATACTTAACATTTTTAAACGAACTCATAAAAGTTCAGCATTCGGATATAAATTTATATTAAATTTAAAACTCCACTACATCTAAAACTGGTCATTATATTCCTTACCCTCAAAATACAATTACTGGAAGCAAGCTTTTTTCCATTGATGTTTCTACAGGTATAAACTGAAGAATCACATGGAAGTAATATTTCCATATTTTCCTTATTTAATGAAGTAGATTTTGTGTATGCATGGCTGCTCTAAGAATTCAAGATCAAACTACATGAGGGCACAGTGAAATTGTTGCGGTTGAGTGATGTTCATGTGACTAGTGTCTGTGCCTGTGCGTGATCTGGCCTGGCGAGTTCAAGTGCATGCTTTTAAATAGGGCTGGTGTAATCTGGTTAATGACTTCACAAGAGTTTTCAGTTATTGCTCTACGTTTTACAAGAGTTCTCAATTCTACGCAAGGAAATAAATAAAAACCTGACTCATTAATAGAAAATGAGTAGGGTCAATAAATGCAAAATAGGGGCTATACGCAAAACATGAAAATTTAATAATAATTTTTATACGTTTAGCCAATAAAATTGGCGATGTTCGTATTTGTATTTTGGAAAAAGCAAGGTCAAGTTTATAAAGGGTGCATATACTCGGTTACCTCCAATAAGATGTTTACTCCCGATTTCGCGAAAAACAGCATTAAAGCCAAGTGATCAAAGGCTTACCTTCTGCAATTTGATATTGAAATATTATTAGGGCCTGATATAACAATATACAATTTGAGCAAAATGGATAGATAAATTACTTCAATTTTATTGAAGTAAACACAAATGTAAGGTATTTTTTGGATTAAAGTAATCTTGTGATGTTGGCATAATAATCTTCTTATTGAACAAAATTTATCCATAATTTTGAAATTGCCACATACATCAAGCCTCTGTGAAATTTCAGATAAAGGTATAAATTCCAACGTTGATCGGTTCACAATTACTGATAGACCCAGTTGACACACCTTTCGAGCATTTCCAAAATATTTTTTTAATGTTCCATACTTTCTGATAAGCATTTGATTCTTCCTCCAAGATGATCCTCATTTCGAATTGAGTAGGTGATTGATATTTTTAAGAATCTCTCCAAAAATTGTCGTAATCAACCAAGAATGTAGTGCATCCCCAGTATGAAGACAAGCGGCTAAAAAGAAAAAGAAAGGAAAAAAAAGAGAGAGAGAGAAAGCGAGAGAGAGAGAAAACGAGAGAGAGAGAAAACGAGAGAGAGAGAAAACGAGAGAGAGAGAAAACGAGAGAGAGAGAAAACGAGAGAGAGAGAAAACGAGAGAGAGAGAAAACGAGAGAGAGAGAAAACGAGAGAGAGAGAAAACGAGAGAGAGAGAAAACGAGAGAGAGAGAAAACGAGAGAGAGAGAAAACGAGAGAGAGAGAAAACGAGAGAGAGAGAAAACGAGAGAGAGAGAAAACGAGAGAGAGAGAAAACGAGAGAGAGAGAAAACGAGAGAGAGAGAAAACGAGAGAGAGAGAAAACGAGAGAGAGAGAAAACGAGAGAGAGAGAAAACGAGAGAGAGAGAAAACGAGAGAGAGAGAAAACGAGAGAGAGAGAAAACGAGAGAGAGAGAAAACGAGAGAGAGAGAAAACGAGAGAGAGAGAAAACGAGAGAGAGAGAAAACGAGAGAGAGAGAAAACGAGAGAGAGAGAAAACGAGAGAGAGAGAAAACGAGAGAGAGAGAAAACGAGAGAGAGAGAAAACGAGAGAGAGAGAAAACGAGAGAGAGAGAAAACGAGAGAGAGAGAAAACGAGAGAGAGAGAAAACGAGAGAGAGAGAAAACGAGAGAGAGAGAAAACGAGAGAGAGAGAAAACGAGAGAGAGAGAAAACGAGAGAGAGAGAAAACGAGAGAGAGAGAAAACGAGAGAGAGAGAAAACGAGAGAGAGAGAAAACGAGAGAGAGAGAAAACGAGAGAGAGAGAAAACGAGAGAGAGAGAAAACGAGAGAGAGAGAGAAAGAGAGAGAGAGAAAACGAGAGAGAGAGAAAACGAGAGAGAGAGAAAACGAGAGAGAGAGAGAAAGCGAGAGAGAGAGAGAGAAAGAGAGAGAGAGAGAGAAAGCGAGAGAGAGAGTGAAATCGAGAGAGAGAAATCGAGAATAGAAGGCTAATGAGAGAGAAAGCGAGAGAGAGAGCGTGAGAGAGACAGAGCGAGCGAGAGAGTGAGCGAGAGAGAGAGAAAGCGTTAGAGAGAGAGCGAGAGAGGGAGAGGGCCGTCCGCCCCTCAGTTGACCGACTTTGTCAGCTTATTTTTAGAAGGGAACTGAGCAAAACTTTATGATGGCTACGAGTTCATGAGACAACAGTACAAATCTAGAACAATATTTTGGTAGACATTGTTTTTTTAGCTCAATTGGCGGTATGTAGTACCGAAAATTTATTAAGAAGACCCCANCTCAATTGGCGGTATGTAGTACCGAAAATTTATTAAGAAGACCCCAGTGAGGAATGCGATGGAGGAACATGTAAATTAATAAATTGAAGCGTATGACAAGTTCATATGCTGTGTATATGATACAATTTCTATTTTCTGTGAATATTACGAAAATGGGTCCTATTGATCCAAAAATTTCGATAGCCCCTATACATGTCTTCGAACTATTTACATATTGGTTTATGATAACGTCTTTTGTGAGATATTTACATATATATATAATTTAAGTTTTGTGTTTGTCAATGGAAGGATTAAATTGTGGTTAAAATATCACCGGAGTATTCAAACCTATGTCAAAGCAAATTTTGTTCCTTTTTCGCAGATTTTTACAATTTTACAATTCGTCATTCTATTATTCATTTTAATTTAACACCATGGTGGTTACAAACTAATGACATTTCGCATTCAAGTGCAAAATAAAAATTAAAGTAGTATAAAAAAATTACTTGAACTGGCATAAATCGAGTATGGTGTATACAATTATATTGTCTATATAACTTTTTAAGTTTCCCATGAAACATTTCTGCAAGACGAGGGGGATTTCGTTTATAGGTTGGTTCACGTTGACATCAGTGTTTACACTTCACAGCTTTCTTTAAAGAGTTGAAAATATACATTTTGTCTACATTAACGCTAACCGCCAACAAAAACAAAATGAAATTAAAAGAAAAATATTTTCTTTACTCGAATACATATTATATCACTCTTTGTCATATGGAAAAACTTAGGATCACATAAATTGGCTTTACAAAGCTTTTAATTTTCTGAAAATGAAAATATGAAGAAAATTTGAAAATAAGAATGTCGTAATAATTTCTTTGAATATTCAGCATACCACCGGGTGTATCGCCAGATCTGCGTGATTTACTGTTGTGTTTGTTGCGGCGTAATGCACAGGATCGCATTTCATTTGAGAATTTCTTTACTCATCGTTTCTTGCAAGGCCGTAAAGCCAATTCAATGCAGAGTAAGTTATAATTGTCACAAGTGAATATGAAAATATCCTTATGCCGATGATCATAATCGTTGCAGTGGAGATGCCGCCGCTTAAGGGGCTAGGGTCTACGCCACCAACGAAAAATAAGAGCCCACTTCAGCAACGGCAGATCAATGAACAGCAACTACAAAACCAACAGCTGCAACAGCAGCAGTTACAAAGGCGTGTAACTGCGCAATGTCAGAAGAATCAACAGTTATCTCCGACTGAGGAACAGGATACACAAGAGGAAAACTCAAGTAATGATCACAGATTTTCACGACCATCAAAATTGTTTATGTTTTTGTGCTTTCAGTATCCGTTGTTGAGAATCCAGCAATTTGTGCAACAATTACCAATGTGGGTGTACTGTGTGAGAGTGAGAACAATAGTATATCTTCCGGTTCACCTGAGGATTCAGATGATTTTGTATTGGTTCCTAAGAATATACCAGAAGATCAAACCGACATTGATTATGAGAATAAGTAAGTACATGCAATTTTGCAATGGTAGGTACGAGTTGAACTCTCACATTGCTCTAATCGTTGCTTGTAGACATCCGAGCAACCAGAATCAGAAAGCACAGTTCAGTCCGCCACGACCAAGCAGTCTACCAATCTCAGAACCAAAGCCTGTACCATCGCCGGTACGACACTATACGACGAATGCTGGTGGAAACAATGTGTTAGCTACGGAGAAAAAATTAACTCGGACCCGCTTTGCTGCAATCGATCAGCAAGCAACTACTGCGGTTGCGCCCAACACGGCAAATACAATCACAAATACCGGTGGGGTTGCACAGCAAATACCACGATCTCAACCGATAAGTGTGAACAAGCGCGCAGATCATCGCAAGAATAGCATGAGCAGCGATATCAATTCGATATCTCCACCTGCTGTTCAATTTGCCATTGGCACCCCGCCAACACGACATCGTTCTACATCCGGCGGCTCGCTCTCGGAAACACCACCACCCAGCGCACCAAGTACCTGGCAGGTTAGTCCCAGTACGCATGCGCAATCGCCGCTGCGACGGTCCGGGCATAGTTCGCCAGTACTGCCAACCGCTTTAACAAAACTCCCAACACTGGGCAGCCCGACATTGCTAGTTGGCCCAGGCTCTGTCGGTTCTATGGGCTCTGCATCGGGCTCTGAAAACAACAACCAACATCCTATTCTGGGACCACGTGCGTTAACTTTACCTGAGCTTGGTGCTACGGGCGGCTTACAGGGCTTACTTGAGAACACGTGCAGCGTTGCTGGCGGCGTTAATTGCCCTAGCGATGCTGTAAGTGTGCATCACTTGCATGCATTCCATGCGCCAGAGCTGTCGGAAGAGACGCTTATGGATCGAGAGCATAACGAAACGCTTTCTAAATTGAATTTCGTGCTAGCGTTAACTGACTGTATACAAGAAGTAGCTGATTCACGCTGTGCGCCGCTTTCAGCACTTATGGCTGCCGGAGCGACAGCGCCAAACTTAAATGGTACAGGTGGCGGTGAGCAGCCGCTTATACCACCGCATGCGCCCGAACACTGCAAGCGAGGCGAACGTCTGGTGCTGCTAGTGCGTGCTTTACAACTTTTGTCTTCGGGATTAAATTTGGCATCACAACAATTGCGTGCCGGTAACCTGAAGCCATCTTCGAATGTTAAAAATGGTAAGAAGGCATATAATCGCAAGAGATGGAACTTTTTTATTGTGAGTTTTCGCGATTTCAGCCTTGCTGACCATGAACGCTAAGTACCGTAGTATATTGTCGGAATCCAAAAAACTTAACGGTGCTGGACTGTTGCAAAAAGCCAATGCATTTAATATAACAGCAGATAAAATTCTATACGACTATGCCTTGGATATGGTAAATAGAATTTGATGATTCCGTTAATTGTCTTTACTTCACTTCACCATTGAAAATTTTATTTCAAACAGTGTCAGGCTGCTGCATTAGACGAATTGCTCAGCAATACTAAGAACTGCTTCGAACGTTACAATACTGCGCACATTCTGTTGCATTCCTTGGTGCAGAAATGCAATCATCCGCAGGATAAAATTCTCTTAAATAAATGTGTGTATTTATTCATAATTCCTCAAGTGGGCTCTAACTTTAATGCATTTGCTTTGTTGTTTTATAGATCGCGATGCTGTTGAGAAACGGTTAAATATATTACAACAACAAGGTTACATATATGTAACCGATGAAAATGCATAAAGCAACCAATCCAAAGAGCAAGTTCCAATTGAAAAACGATAATCACCAATTTCCAGCTATGCAAGCGATATTGACACAACTGCAAAAAAAGTGAAGAGTGTTTGCCAGCACATCCACCGACATCGACAAAGGCAGTCACATATGATTCAGCTATA
>JXOS01138721.1:0-15790 GCA_001015075.1 Cirrula hians
TCGAAGGTGAGTCATCATTAGCAATAGGATACGGGGTATTTGAGCTTAAGTTCTGTAATATGCTGAAACCAGTTTTTGTGTTCATCGAATTTCTTGGAAAACTGAAAAAACGTCGTTTGATTGAACTCAATCAGCACTTTTTTTTTTAATTTTGAGAACTTGGCGGGGCAGCAAATATCATGATATTTTTCAAAATTAATTCGAAAAATGTGGAATTAAAAAGAATTTAATTTTTTCATTCGGTGATTTAAATATACACCAAAATTTTCTTCAAATATGTATTGTTTACTGATTTATTGCCAACAACAAAATTTTTGATGATAGAAATTACCATCATTTCATTGTTATTCATAAATTTGATAATAACCTCAATTTATTCACAGCTGACTACGTAACAGTTCTAGTCGATAACTTCACACACGCACCCCATTTTTGTTGATGAATATGACCATAACCTCACATTGTTCACAGATGNAATAACTTCACACACGCAACTCATTTTTGTTGATGAATATGACCATAACCTCANGATAACTTCACACACGCACCCCATTTTTGTTGATGAATATGACCATAACCTCACATTGTTCACAGATGGATTGGAACTCAGTATTTCAAGTTCGAAAATCTGAACAATATCGAAGAACCCTGTTCACTAGCTCAGTTCGGTGAATATGTCTATTTCATTCATGAGCTCATGAGCAACCCAACACTTAAGTGTATATTATTTGAACTCATACATTTGTAATTCACTTAACGCATAATTTGAACCCTATACAAGTATATACAGTGTTCGGTTCATGGTTTACATGATTTTAACATAAATATAATAAAAGTTTGCATTCAAGTTACCCCTCACATAACCAATTTGGATGCTTCAAATGTCCGGAATAGTATAACATTCCGAGGTACCTACAATTTACCTCAACATAGAGCTTCTAAGTCTATTAGCCCCCAAAAAACAAAATAAACAAAAGGAATAGTCATAAGTCAACGAAATTTTATAATTACTTTGATATTTATAAGAGCCATTAATAGTTGGAAGATAAGCGTTCTCGGAAGCTAACCCGACTGGATTGAATTACGTTTTGGAACTTGGAACTTGGTTGTTGTAACCAAAACAAAATTTAATTAAAATTTAGTTAACAATAATCACTTTTTTTAATGTAAAAAAATAAATTAATAAAAACATTTTATATATTTATACCCTTCAGTGACAGACTCTGATGGTCTTCAAAAAAAGGAAAAATAAGAACGATGACAAATAAATTCCCGCCAATATGAATCAAATAGAAGGAGTGTTGAATATTGGCATGATTTGTTAGAGCAAAGAAATTGAAGCATTATCAAACTACGTCAAAAATTAACCGTTTGTTATATGAACTCTTATTTCTAGCATATACTTAATATTACAACTTAATATTATAATTGTATTCAAATTGTGTTAAACGGATATTGTAAATTGCAAATAATTGTATTCAATATTCTCGATTAAAAATTTCGTAACTGTTTACGTAAATGTATACAGAATAGGAAAATGTATAACTAAAATTTAATCAACTAAAATTACATAGCTCATAAAGCAAATTCTATGTTTCATGCTATATTATTTTTAAGTAATAATATAAAATTATCAACAACATTATAGCAAATAATAATATGGAAGTATTATTGGAATAAATACAATAGAATGTTATTGAACATAAAAGAAAAATATTTAATATAAAGTTTTACAAAGACTTTGGCTCATATTCTTTCCTATCAAAACTAACAATTACGTAAGTGGCAATGACGCTCAGCTGAGAAATGATATGCAACACTGATGCTAAATGTGAAATGAAAACAAAATACTCACACATTTTCTCACGATTTAAATTATTTTGAAGCGTTATTATTTTATTGAGTTAATATTTTCAATAATAATCTATAAAATTGTATCGAAAAAAAATCACACCAGTATCTTTTTCTCGTGTTTGGAACTACTAACAAAAACAAAAGGGACAGATTTTAAGCATAAGCTGGGAATTTTACAAGGTCTAGCATATATTTTTGGTGTTTTCTAGGAAATGGTTGCAGGATGATCTGTCAGTGTCTCGAACGAGTTTTTTGAAACTGCTTAGATTAGCTTTGTAGCGCAGACAGTTTCCAGACTGGTTTACTGGATTAAACAAAGTTATGGTGTCTTGACGCAAATTCTTCGTCCACTAAGGTTAACTTCTTCCACTTGCAGCAAAGCGGCAGTGTTTTACTGTGTTGCATACCTTGGTGAGTGTTTTGCCGGCATATTCACTGTCCGTTTAACTCTGAATGCAAAGGCATCCGACTGGTGAGAGTTGTAGGATAAAACCCTTCCTATACTGTCCCCAATTTGTTTAATTCTTAAGAGATAATTTTTTGTCCTGGTCTTTCGCTAAGGGAGGAGATGTACTTGTGATGTGACGAAAAATTATCCATGTTGACCTTCTACTATAAGAGTAATTCTGAACCGTAATTGTTTGCCAAATTTAGATGAAATACTTGTTTACTAATCAAGATCATGGAGATTGTGGAATCACCTTTGGTCTAGATACCTATTCTACATTTTAAAAAACAATCAAAAAGGCACCCACCTTGTTTATATAATATGGTATTAGTAAGCTTAATTGGTATTAGTATCTGTGCTTGTTATTAGAATTGCTCTATTACAGTTACCGTCATCCACCCTTTGATGGAGCGTTGTAGATAGCGGATCGTCCTCGTTCCGCATATATAGCAATGCCATCTATATCAGGCACCTATTCGTATCAAACGCTATCGCTTTGCGGCCACTGCTGTACTAATATTAAACACTTTTCTTTAATATTTTTTTGGTTATTGACATACAATTACTTTTTTATTTAGAGTATTACCTGTCAATAGTCTCTTTGTGTGAAGCTGTGAGATTCTGTTGTTTCGAGTCCAAGTGCCATGGGGTAGACCTGCACCACCTACAGAATCTGTTGCAATTACAGTGAGTTGCTCTTCATCCGTTACGAGGATATCATCCACGTCCACCTCCTGGCCAAGACGAGCTCATGCGGTCGCGGTTTGAGATCTTGGGGCTGCATTCGTTTGTGTGGGTTCAGGGTTTTGGTTACTTCTACTGAATTAGTTTGGGTCTGTTTCTAGACCTTTACGCTTTATTACGCTAATCCGTCTCATTATCCATTGGGATTTGGTTCAGCTAGTTCAACATAAATTTAGTTTTTCGCCCTGCCGCATCCTTTGCCGATGCGGAGCAACTTCTCAATTGACGGGTAGTGTTGGTTCTTCATCTTATTCCGTCGCCTGGTTAGTTAAAATATTAGCATGGAGTAACAAGCTTTGCGTCTCATGTTTGTAGCTTCTAATGTTCGTTTTATCCTAATATTTTTGGTTTGGCTGNTTCTAATGTTCGTTTTATCCTAATATTTTTGGTTTGGCTGCTTTTGCAAATTTCATAGAATAGGTGGACTGCCTTACTTGGGTGTTTCTGCCTTAGGGGGCGAAAGAGTTTACAAGACTCCTGCAGGTTTTTTTTTATTTTTAAGGATTTGGATCAAAAGAGTCATCCAGCCTACGGTATTATATCAGCTCACATAACGGATCGACACACGTATGGGCAAAGGGCACACCAAAATAGCTCCTCGTTGGAAAGCGTTATCTAAATTTGGAGTGCACCAGCTATCCAGAGTCCCATATTTGTTATTAAGCTTTAACCTACACTACCATCAACATGACATTATGCATAAACAACATCATATAGCTTGGCTCAACCATCTGTCTAAGTCTCTCTTATAGCTCAGTGGTGGGATAATGTTTATCACAGTTAATTCCTCTTAATTTGATGCATTATTGTTTTGAAAACTAAATGTAATCTACGCTAATAAAATAGTTTAAATTGAAATATAGAAAAGAAAAGCGGGGGCGTTGAATAGATTATAAAGCCACAAATTATAGTGAACGAATTTTAAGTACAAGAAATTGGCATGGGAGTTTGTAACCACGGAGGTCCTACATACCTGACGGCAGAACAGTGACAAATATACATTTACAATAATGTGTTAGTCGTCAATAATTAAAAAAACAAAAAATTAAGAATATTAATAAAATGACACAATTTAACAAAGTAAAAAAAAAATAAAAATTTCATAATTTTAAGAAGAGAAGACTAATTTGTATTTGTAATCGAAAAAACCATTTTATCAATTCGTTATACAAGGGTATTTAATTTTTCAGATAGTACCAGATAGTCTATATTTCGAAATTAAAAATAAAATAAATACGCACATGTACGAATAGCTTTAGGCAAAAAAGCAGATCATAGTTTGAGCAGAAGGAGTATGGAGAAATATTAGATTAAATTATATAAGGATTTCAAATAAAACCACCAATGTGATTGCATTCTTTTTGACAACTACTTTCGGAAGTACTTTGTATAAGGTTGATTTCAAAATATCTTGCAGTAAGAGTTTCGATTACTTGATCACTTGCCATGGTTTCAAATTCAAGATGAAATTGGCTATTTTCTGCATTTAACATTAAGTTTTGTGACGGTTCAAAATTACCTACGTCAACCCAGAAAATCAAGGCCAATGTTTTTTTCGGGAAAAATTTAGAATTGCTGTGGATAATTCTTGGAGATTGACTTCGACCTCTTCGGATTTCTCCAATGAAATTTTCCAGTTGTAAACGCAAATACTCGAAATATGAAAATGCCAACATTGCATTCAAAATGCTCATTTTGTCTATTTCATTTTCAATTTTTTTTTTTCCAGAAATTGACATAATTTGTATAATTTCATACGTCAGGTCGATTAAACGATTATGCATTTCCACGGGTATACATTTTTTTTTTTTTTTAAAAATTAATAGCAATAGCAAGCAAATGCACAATGGCAACGACAGAGTACGGAACTGTCAAACACAATTTAAGTTTATTGAGTGTGTGCTGCACAAAATTAAATTCTCTAAGATGCGCTCTCTCGTAATTCCCCCATTATAACGATGACCCAAATATGTTTCCATACCAAATTTAAGTAGAATGCGATCAAACACTTGGCTTTTAGGCTTATTTCCGAGAAATCGGGGGATTCTGCCCGTTCACGATCTGGACATTATTTTTTACAAAATTTGTGCAGAAACTAAAGTTCATCAAGCTATCTCAAAAACTAGTCAATTTGACATGCTCACAGATAGAAGGACATCATTGCTCCAGCAAACAAATAGTCGGAAAGAATTATTTCAATGCATTACAGACTTTGCACAAATCAATAATACCCGCAGTTAATTGACTGATGCGTATAAAAATAAAAATAAATACCGATGTCCTTCTGTCCGCAAGATAAATTGAGTAATTTTTGAGCTGGAGTAACGAAATTTGATTTGTGAACATAGTTTGCAAAGGGGTAGATCGAGTTCGCGAACGGGTCATAATTTCGGATATTTCCTAGTAGGTAGTAGGTTTTCTCGCTATTTCACAGAAATCATTAAAAAAGACAGGTGCTTTATGGAATGCTACTGAAATGGTATGCACGCATTTTTGGGTCATTTGTATTGAGAAAATTCAACCAAATCGGTCAATAATATCGGTTGCATCCCGATATGTTTTTTCGTTATTCCTTACTGAAATTTGATTCGGGAGATGTTGTGGGTGATTGCTATAACATTTAAATTTTAACAAAATCGAGTACCTTATATCGAGTAATTAATACTGTTTTCGCGGAAGTTAGCATAAAGCCATGTGTTTCACCGCATGCTACTAAAATATGGTATGAAGGCATTTGTGGGTCATTGCCATGTCCTTGTAAAATGTAAGCCAAATGGCTTCATAACTTTGGGTACCTCCCATAGTCGTTTAATCCCGAGTATATATTCGCTGCAGAGCCTGTTGGAGTCGGGACATTGATAGTTCATTAAAGCAAATCTGTGTTCTTACGCCTCGACTCTCTTATATATTTGCAGCAGAAACACACATGACTTGCTAAATATCAAATACGAATCATTCAGCGAAGCGGAATATCGTTGAACCAAACGGCTAAAGTATCCTTTTTTTTGTTTTGAGTACGATTTTTCGAAACGAACATCTGGCAGTTATAAACTGAACCGTAGTAAAAATGTGTCTATAATTTTCATACAAAATTGGTGTGATAATTGGTATTTTTTTTTTAATATAGTCGGAAATATAAATTTAAAAAACATTAATTTCAGCTAGAACATTATTTTTTAATTTTAATAAAAGATTTATTATCAGATTAGCGAAATTTGTGAACACCAAACAATTTAGTGAAAATTTAACAATTACGCAATAAAGTTACCATCCTTTTTTTTTGCCAATAATGATTTCAATTTTCCACTACAACAAAAATTTACCATATAAATACATTTCTTCTAGCTAATTATGCACATACTGGACTTGTTGTGCTGGAATAAAGAAATCAAAATACTAATATGCACCACTTATTTACCATCGCTACTTAAAGTAAAAGGTTCACATTTTTAAATTTGTAAAATATTCTAGTTATAATAGATTAACCTTTGAATTTCAACGATTTTATTAGTAATCCTAAAGATTTTAATTGTTTTCCATTGAACAGTTGTGAATGTATTTTATTAATATTTTGCTGGAATCGTTAGTAATAAAGCGGTACTGCTGAGTACTTATGAGTATTGATAACACAATTTCATCAATAAATAATGTCGAAAGAGATACCGCATAGAGCTGCCCATATACTTACGAAGCTATATAAAGCTGAGGAATGTCGGGCCGAAGACAAACTTATAAGGCAATTTTTGTAGTTTGGCAGTCTTCCGTTTGTCTCCATCAGTTTTTATGAAAAACTATGACGTCAATTGAAAATAAAACCACAACGTTTCCAGTCGCCAGACTTCTATAGACTCTGTGTAAGACCACAGCAAAATACGGTATGGACACTGAAAAAGTCAATGAATTATATGCAAATGTCTCCAAGTTTTTCCACATAATTTACAAGAGATATTTCATATGTAAAAGAGGGCCATATGGTGACACAAATTAGAAATGCATAGAAGAATGGACAAAACCGAATACCGGATTTTCCATCATTTGTGAATTCTTTTGTGTTGCTCACTCTATCAAGATGCGCTTACAGAAATCGAAGATGCCATTCATATTATTCATCTCCAATTTTTCGCATATTTCGCTCGTCTGGAACATATGGAACATTGTTGTGAAATTAACATTATAAAAATTATAATTTTTAACAAAATTTGATACCTTTTTATATATAAATAAAAAAGTGACTGCATTAAATTATTTTAGTTTTTCATAATTGTAAAGATAGCATCAATAAATATGAATATAAAGTGGATGTATATGCAAATTGAATAAATTCAATTATTAATTTAATGTTAATACATATTTTAAATTCTGCGACACTAATTTTATTTATTAGAATTGTAATGGTGTAATTATAAATAATTTAATTAATCATAACACTGACGATATTGATGAAATGATATTTATATTTATAATCTTATGATAATCAACAATTTTAATGTTATAAATATATCTATAACAATGTATATGTCTGCATATATTAAATTTTGAATAAATTAAAAACATACTGCTTCTATTTAGAAAATTTATGTGATGTAATTTGAATATATCATAATTAAACAGATCAACTACGTAGATAAATGAAAGCAATTTTATCTAATTGTTATTTTATAAGTTCGGAATAGC
This sequence comes from Cirrula hians, assembly GCA_001015075.1. Classification (NCBI taxonomy): domain Eukaryota; kingdom Metazoa; phylum Arthropoda; class Insecta; order Diptera; family Ephydridae; genus Cirrula; species Cirrula hians. Next base: position 7,721 of record JXOS01138721.1, read on the forward strand.
TTTCTCGTTATTAATTGCAATTAATTCATGCTTTCAAAAATATTCAACATTTTGCACATGTTTCGCAATCAAGTTCGTGCAAATGCAACTGTACAGTGCCGATAAAGTTTGACAAAGTGGTTAATAATTGGGTTCGGCCTAAAAGTGCACTATTCTGATTGGCCTGAAAGCAAATGCTAAAATGTAATATGCCCATTGTTATATTTTGGTTGTGCTGTTAACCGAACATTTAACAACTTTTATTTCCTCTTTTCTATATTATAAAAAACCATTGAATCAGCATAGAAATATCAGTCAAATAATGTATTTTATTTTACATTTACATTAAAAGTACATTTCGATATAACAATAAAACATCCATAGCTCATACGCCAATTAAATTTTTTCCCACTTATCGCAAAAGAACAATGGAAATTATCAAGAAATTATATCGCTAATAAGCAGAATACAATTTTATTTAACAAAAAGACAAAATTAAATTAGTAGTGTTTTTTCAACAGTGAACTTAAATGCAATTTTTCTTGCATTTCTCCCAAATATAGTTTCAATGATGTCAAAAATTCTATTTTACCATTGCAATAAGAAAAGGTAAAGGTGCCATGGGTGGTGACGTATGTAATGATAAATCCTTTCCCATGAAATTTCATAAATTATTATGCTGTTAACATTGCTTATATATTGTATTGAGATTAATATAATTTGGTATATTTCCTTTATACATTTCGAACAGAATAATATAATTAATATATTATTAGTGTTGGTAGTTTGCGGGTTTCCGAATATTGATTATAATCATTAATAAGATTTAATTTTTCTAAATTAAAATTAAGAGTTGAATTTAACAAATCTGAATCTATTTTTGATAATAGACGTTTGTTTCCTTTCAACTCCCTTTTAGAAGGAACGTTATTTATTTTAAATTTGAACCTTTCCCAATGCACTTGGTTACTGGAAAGAATATATTGTGTTACCTTATTATAGGTTCAAAACTGTGTTTTTCCAAAGTTGTGAACTATTTTTTTTCCTCATGTTTATTCTTTTACATAATTTATCAATGACTTTTGGGTTTTCATATTTCGGTAACTTACTCGTACATTGGTCATTTTGCATATAATATTGTCGACCAAGTTAAAGATGTACCTTAATTGTAGAAATCACTTTTTTTACACACTCGTCCAGACAAACAGCTAAATTATGGGACCATGGCGTCCCAAAATAAATTGTTTAAAGACCTTACGCGGGCTACTAAAAAGAAGAAACCAACAGTGACTCAAAAAAATTGGAATATTTCCTACTATTACCAGAGTCTGGTTTTGCAGATTCTGTACCTAGTTGCTTCTGCAATACTTTCGCCAACGCAAAGCAAAAAACTTGAAGAATTTAATATCAATAGAAAGAGGACTGAAATTAATTTTACAAAGCTACTCTTCGTTCAGAGAGCTTCATAATGGTCACATTATCATAGACGCCAACAGTGTGCACAACTGTTCTTAACTGCAAAATTTAAAGACATCATTCAAGTGAAAACTCCCCAACACAACTTACTCGGCAGGAAGCAAGAAATAAATTTTTCTATACAATCATAATAATAGATAAAGATGAAGAAGAACTCCTATCTACTCTAAAATAACAAAATGTGACATATGTTTTTAAACTGAAATGCCAGACCCACACAGCTTAGTTGGCACTGGTGCCAAAATCATTACATTCGACACTAAAATAAGACCAAAATACTTAAACATTGGCTGAGAAAGGTTCCACATCGACGAATACATTTCCAACTCTATTCGGTGTTTCAACTGCCAACAGCAAGGACGCACTAAGAAATATTATGTGTCCAATGAAAAATGCAGAGAATGCTGTGAACCAACTCCTCACCAACAATACTCAAAACTGATACACACGCAGCATACCACCTATATGTCCCTCATAAAATTTGTCTATTTAGGCCAACGATATATTACAAATGAAGTATGGGCAACACTCAACTAAAATCCACAGATCACCTCATTAAAAAAAAATTTCCCGCTATCCTCTCTTTACAAAAGTTAATAAAACGAATTTTTACCACAACAACAAAGATAATTTAACCGAATACGAACAGCAAAAAAACACACTATATGTTCAGAAATATTAAAGGGTACTCTAATGCTAATAACCATTAACTTAACTATAAAATAAGAAAACGAGTCTCAGCCTTTGCCATAATATTAAAAAGAAACAAACAGTTATTACCACCGTAGGAAAGAAAAACTTGTAAAAGATTGCCCTCCAATAGAATATCAAACAATACAACTACAATAAATTTGGTATACTAATAGCAAACTCGAACCTAAGGTGATTTCATTGCAGGAAAACCACATACATGATACATCATTCATACTTATTCCAATTTATTTCCTTATTTTGCAATAATACATTTCCAACACGCTATGGTAGAGCCGCCATTTTGATCCATTATTATTATTATCCATATCGATCATGAGGAAATATGATGCGGCGAATTCATCTACAAAAATCACAAATAAGCAATAATATCAATAAAGAAACAGACAACTTACGGAAAATAATAATACAATCAGCTAACCAACTACAAAATCCATTCCTAGATGGAACTCAAACCTAAATCTTATTAAAAAAGAAAAATATGAACTTCGGAAAAATTTCAGGAACAATATAAAAAATGTATACTCTACTTCAATACCGCAAAGCAAATGTTTATGTGTTTCAGTTCTCACTCGTATGCATCTAAGTCAATTTACTGGTATATATTTATATATATATATAAAATTTTAATTACAAAATAATAACAAAAAATAAAACAATGGGTTATTATAAAAAAAAACTAATTTTTTTTTAAATATTAACTAAACAAAAGTGAAAATGAATAAAAAAATATATTTATATACCGCATATACCGCATATACTTAGCCACATAACAAATGTTTATGAGAACAAATAAAAAACATGAGATACACCAGCCATATTCAGTTCCACTAAAACACCTTTTTGAAAGTACAAACTTGCGCACAATTGCAGAACATTCCGTAATAATACCTAGCATTATAAATCAAGACGCCGTACCAACAACCTATAACAATACCCAAGCTCAGGCCACCATATTCGAAACCCTTCGCATTACGGATGCAGTCAAAGATTTACCACAATATGATGGAAACCCTAGACTCTTTCACGAATTCCTCAATAACGTAGAAGAGTTCCTATTATATACGAGAGGAACCTCAAACACCCTACAGGAACAAATAACGGAAGAGGCAAACGAAGTCCTCAATATGTATGGCATAGCATTAGTATGGGAAAATATTAAAGAAAATTTAATTTTACTCTTCTCAGGCAAAAGATCTGAAACCTGACTTATCCGAGACCTCCACAGGTTAAAATAAATCTACAAGACAATCGAACAATTTTTTAGCAATACAATAGAAATACAGGTAACCCTATGCATCAATATATTAAATCACGAGTAAGACGAAAATGCAGTCACATGAAAAAAATAACTTTAACTAAATAATATAAGCCCATATTATTCGGACAAATGCAGGTACCAAGACAAATTTGTAGACTTCTAAAAATTATTAAGAATAGACAACCTTAACTCGGAAGAAAGACAAATTCTCTTAAATAATGGAAAAAGAATACCAACATTTTTTATAAAGCACAATTCACGTTTTCAAACGAAATCAAACATAAAATTTCAACTGTGGAAAGTCTTATCGCTACCCGTATATTCACAAAGAAATTATAAGAAACAAATTTCTGAAATGCTTAGAAAGGGAATTCCCGTCCCAGTTGTGCTCCCTGGAGTTCATCCATGTAGATTGTGGTAAAAAAGAAAGACGCTAGCGGGAAACAAAATTGGAGGCTTGTGATAGACTATTGGAAATTGAATGAAATACGATATCCGATAGGTATTCCCCTCCGCAACATCACCGTAATCCTTGACAAACTTGGGAAATGTTTTTACTTTTCCACACTGGATCAAACAAGCGGTTTCCACCAGATCGAGATACACCAAAAACATATTCAAAAAACCGTCTTCACCGTCGATGGTTGCCACTATGAATTCGAAGAATGCCTTTCAGGCTGAAAAATGCACCATCAACCTTCCAAAGAGTGATGGATAATGTATTGAAAGAATTAGTTGGTAAAATCTGCTTAGCCTATTTAGATGGCATAATCATCTTCTCGTCTTCTGTTCAAGAACACATAAATAATATTTAGTTAGTTTTCGAAAAACTTCACTCTGCAAATTTTAAAATACAACTACATAAACCTGAATTTATGCATAAAGAAATCGCATTTTTGGGGCACATTGTCTCCACAGAAGACATAAAACCAAATCCATCTAAAATTACAGCCATACCCAAAACTCGTAGACAAATAAAAGCTTTAATAGGCTTCTATAGGAAATTTATCAAAGACTTAGTTAAGATCACTAACCCACTTACCGAAAGCCTTAAAAGAACAAATCTATAGTTTTGACGAGACCTACATACAAGCCTTTAACGTATGCAAACAGCTTCTCACTTACGACCCAATCCGACCATATCATTATCGAAGAAAATTTAAAATNATTCTCCAATACCAAGATTTCAGCAAAGCATTCATTTTAAGAATGGACGCTAGCGTTGTCGCACTAAGTGCCGTGCTTTCACAAAGCAGAATCGGTACCGTCAAACCAATATACTTTGCTAGCAGAACCTTAACAGATTGCGAAATTAACTATTCTGCCTTCGAAAAGGAATTGCGATTGTATGGACTAGAAAATAATTCCGACCATATCATTATCGAAGAAAATTTAAAATCGTCGCTGACCATAGATCACTCACGTGGCTTATGAGTTGAAAAGAGCGAAATTCAAAGCTTATCCGATGGCGCATATATTTGGAAGGATATGATTATGAAATCATTTACAAGAAAGAAAAACTGAATTCTAATGTTGACGCCTTAAGTAGAATCACACAGGAGTACAGTAATAAAGTTAACATTAATGTCAATATTGCAATATCTGAGCACTCAACAACAGGGACTACCATCCATTCAACAGACGAAGACCTAAACAACGGTATTGGCATCTCGGAAAAATCTTTGAAAAACTTCAATCTCCAGATCATATTCGAAAAATACAATCGTACCCCGGAAACTTCTGTGGAAATTCCTTTCAATTAATAGCGTCGACTCATCAGAAAACCAATCTACAATGAACAAATAATTACTGATATTTTCAAACGCTATTTCACACCTAACAAATTATCTGGAATATTTTCAGATAGCGATGCTTTTAGAATAGTACAAGATGCAAACTCTAAATATTTTTCAAACAGCACAATTTTTCGACTAATACGCTGCACACAAATACTGAAGGACATAATACAAACCGACGAAAAAGAAAACCATACAAGAAATAATCTTAAAGATATAAATGAAACCCACAATAATCTAAAAAGAGAATTATACTTTCCACTGATGAAACAAAAAAGAACCCAAACAATCAATCATTTTTAAATCTGTAACGCACAGAAATATGACACAAATCCTCCAAAACCAAACTATGAGTATTCAAAAACATCCCTCAAACCACTTGACATTTTGCATATTGCTATCTTTACAATAAACAATAATTCCAGTTTTAGAATTATCGACAAGTTTTCAAAAGTCTATCAAGAACCAACATATGCATTCTGAAAGCATTAATGACATATATAAGCCTCTACGGCATACCACTTAAACTCGTGTGCGACCAAGGACACTTCATTTCAAAGTTCAAACAGCAATGTACCAGTAGAACGAATACACTCCACCATAACCGAAATAAAGATAACGACTTATCATTAGAATACGAAGAAATATTTCAAGAAAAATTTATCACATATAATAATGCCATGCATTCCACAATAAAGCTCACTACTTACGAAAAATAATACAATAATAATAATAATAATAATAGATTCGTAATAAATGCTCGTACGAAATAGCAAAGTAACTTGATGCTTTTTGGTACTTTTTGCATCATTTAGAGGTTTATCCTTAAACCCATACATATCCATATTAATGAAAAAAATAACATCGAGAAGGCTCTGGTGGTATGCAACATCTAACAATCTCCTGGATCAGCTTCAGTTTGGTTTCAAAAAAGGCAGCAGTAAAATGTATGGCCTTCTTGACCTTGACGACAATCTTGCAATCCACAAGAAAGCATGCTACAGTAAACTATTTTGATTTTGAAACAGCTTTGGATACAAAAGGAGCCCACACTATACTTGACCACCTAAAAAATGGTGAATCGGTTCAAAAATAATAAATTGTATAAACAAGTTTATGCATCACTGACAAATATTAGTTAAATATGCTAACAAATGGCCGCAAATATTCCGAATGCAAAACAGCATACCACAAGTGTCACCACTATCACGTAAACTATTTTTAATAGCTACTGCAAACTTTGAAAAATTCTATCAATCAACATAAATTAATAGATTACTTATCAATTGCAGACGTTTTTAACATAATCATAAAACTCAAATTGTCAAAAAACCCAATAGACAATTTAGATAAAGTCTTCAGATGTATACTTAACTGCTCTTAGGAGCCGAACTTGCACCAGCAAAGTGCAAACCAGAGCCTATGCAATTATTTTTTTTGATTGACGCCCTGTTTTCTCATTCAACAGTTTGCACATTATGGTTCATTTTAGTTCGTGAAAATACAACTGTATAGTCCCAAACAAACTAGACAAAGAGGATTATTTCTGTGTTCCACCTAGCAACTCGTTATTCTGATTGGCCTGCAAGCTAATGCAAGACTATCATATGTCCCGAGTTGTATTTTAATATATTTAATAATTAATAGTTAAATTAAATTCAATTAGACATGTCGGTCTAGGCAATCCTCAAAAAATATGAAATTATTAGTCCACTTACCTATATCGTATAGAACAACTATATTAGCATTAAAATATCATTCATATGCTATTTTTTACTTTAGAGGCATTAAAAATATATTTTCATATAATAACAAAGTGTACATAAGTCATATGTCAATAATATATTTTAATAAGAAAATTATCGTGAAGTAACACTGAAAATTATTAATAAATTATATCGGTAATAATAATTTGCAAATCTTATTGAAATAAACCGAATTAAATTTCATTGGGCATAAACATTAAATATTATATAAAGTTTATTTATCGAGCAATAAATCTAAGAGCAACCCATTCACCATCATCTCTATCAGCAAAGCTTTAATAATCTCCAAACTTAATAACGCAATTTCGACCTTTTGCTATGCTATCATGTATAATTTATAAAAGTATATTATATTTTAAATAAATATATAATCCCTATAATAATTGCGAAATGCAGCTATCTACTTGCATTTATATAGGTCACCATATCATAATACGACACTTGGCTCGGTCAATAAGAAGAAATCCCAATAGTTTATCAATTGCCATGTTCTTTAGTTTCCTTATTCGTCTGTTAATTACTAGAAATTGAAGTAATTTTAATAGTTATGGTGAATATAACTTTCGATAAAATGGGATTAATTTCTGGTATTTCACTATTTCAAATGCAACTTTCGGTATAGTGGACTTAATTAAATAATTTTGAACTAATACGTATCTTCTTAACTTTGGAAAGAATCGATTTCCGTTTGATTTTTAATTAATATTAGAAATGAACTTTATGTATATGTGTGTTTTTATATAAATATTAAAAAAGTAAAGTACAATTTTAAACGTAAATCAATCCGAAAAGAAATATTATCGAAATGATATTACAATATACCCTTGAAACGTTGGATAATACTATAATATAAAAATTTATTTTAATTATAGTATGAAAACAGGAGAGTAACCACCCAAANATATAAAAATTTATTTTAATTATAGTATGAAAACAGGAGAGTAACCACCCAAACAACATTGTTGTTTACAATCTTTGATATTTTACTTAAAGAAAAGCAAAGAGATCAAATTTATTTAAATTGTTGTTAAACGGATTATTCGAAGAAGCAATAAAATTCTAGAAATATTCTCTTGTCTAT
>JXOS01139267.1:0-13439 GCA_001015075.1 Cirrula hians
AAAAAAAAAAAGAAAAAAAATAATAATAAAATCGGTACGTGCCCTAGCACAACGTCCCTTGCAAATCGTGCCCAACAACAAAAATCAAATGTAAGCGTACAAATACTAACAAGTCGAGCATTAGAGGCGCAGGCACAGGTAAAAAGCTGCTACCACAGGATTAAATACCATCAACATCCTGTAGCCGCATTCAGCTGTCACTTTAAATGAACTTAGCTCAGTGCCAACAATACTCACTGCACGTTGCCACTATATGCATGGCTGTGCGTTTGCTTTGCAACGCTGCATACAGCCGCATTGCTGCGGCAGCTCCATGCACATATACAGAGGGAGACTGGCAAGCACGCAGCCATATATTTTCCACAGCGTATGCGAACAATAAATTTTATTGCCGTTGCGGTAAATGTCGGACTCGCAAACAGTTAATGCAACAATAAAAATAACAACAACAGCACCAACACATAATGCTCACATAAATGAAACTCATTTATTAAGTTGCGACAAAATTACACCAAATTACATGGAGAATTTAGGAAATGCTCAAGTCTTGAAGCTGTCGCATTACTCTTTTCTTCAATGCGCTTCACTCTGTCCCCCTGTCTGCTGCCACCATTGCTTTTTTTTTGTTTTCATCGTCATTGCTGTGGTATTTCTGATGCTCAACAGTTTCTTGCATACGCCTCCTCAGCTTGTGCTCCAGCATACGGCTTGCTGTCTTGCCATTATTCTTTGGCTGCTACGTGCATTTTCTTCATTTTCGTTACACTTTCTCTCTAGCCAACACCGCGAAACCTCTGCTCAGCATGTTCGTTGTTTGCGTTGCCAACTATGTCGGTACATTATTACAGCTGAAACAGCAAATGTGGCACTCGGTATGTGTAAAGTTTATTTACGATTACGACTCGTACTTAAATTTACCATTTTAATATTGTTTGCAAATTGTTAATAAAGAAGAGCGCATATTTCGCACTTTACTTAGCGCAGCATGGCAAGCAAATGTGCAACAGCAATCTGCACTTGGGCTTGACACAGGAGACCAACAAAATTGCTGACGCTGGCTAACATGTAAACGACAATGCACCTGGCAATATCAAATGCAGCGCCAAGTTGCTTGTGTTCATTTAGTGCCAAATTTTTGACAAAATCGTTTTCAGTGTGGCTTTGCACTTCTGAGTACAACCACTTCCATTGAACTTAAAATGTTCTTAGCGTAGTGAATATTGAAACTTTCATTAATGCAAGGATCTAACGGCTACTGATGTTGTTTAAAAGCACTTACTTACAAATGCCATGCTCCTTTTAATTTTATGGATGTTATTGTTGAGCATAGTCACCCTGGAACTTTCGGGCGAAAAAGTATGTTTGTTTCCGGCATTCGCGGCAGCATAACCGTGGATGATCGGCGATGCTGATAACAAACAACTAGTAATACTACTCACCAATTCTCTAACTGTTCCAATTAACAGACCATTTGCGTTTAAGTTATTTATGGCTTTGGCGCTGACCGTGGTCTTTATTATGCGCAGATGCCGCATCTAGAGAATGTTGTAATTAAGACGAAAAACAAATTGTCTAGCTACCAACATTAGTCAGTGTGTGAGTGGCTCTCATTTTCCGTATTCATTTGAGCAGCCATCACGCTCTATAATGATAGCAACTGCCAAGTGCAATGTCGGCCAGGGGCGCCGTATTCACTTCTGTTTATCGTAAACAAAGTGCCTGATCCCTTAACACTGGCTCGAATCTACACATATTGTCATCAAGTGCTTTGTGTACTTCCCATTTACTGCTTGGTGCGTTTTCTGTGCTACTGAAACGAATCTGGACAATGCGGTGCTAAATGTGAGGGGTCATGAAGGCTGAGCAAGCTGAATACTGTTTCAAAATCAGAGCACTGACAATTTACTCCTTCATCAAATTGAAAAAATAAATATGTATTTTTCGGGCACCCACTACATTATACCCATCCGGCACGCACCGTTAGATTATGACATCTATTATATTAAATATTGGAAACAATTTTGTTGTTATTCTTTTGAAATTGATCATATATACATTGCTCCCAAAGTACTTATTGTTCTGCTAAAATTTGCTCGGAGCCCTCTTTTCCGTGTATTGGAGGTATATCCGAGTTTCATCCAATCATGTGCATTTTTGGTACGCAGATTGATCATAATTAGGATAATTTAACGATAAAATTTCATTGAACTTGATTAATTTTTTCTGTGCACATTTTTTGGACAATGTAGGTGTACCAGAGGTACCTCTGAGTTTCAAAAAATCTTGGTTATTTTTGGTACACTCACTTCCTAGAATCATATTCATTCAGTTTAGACATTTTAGAATATTAAAATGATTACTGTGGGTAATTCTGTACTAACAGCTATTGCGAGCATGCGATACTACTGGTGGTACCTCTGATTTTTATTCAATCACGACCGTTTTCAGAAAACATTAAGATGTTAAAAATTTCCACCTAATAACGAAATTGCATAACAAAAAACAAACTCTTACAGTAAAGATTATGCCCCGATTTTGAGTAAAGAGGTGTACTGCAGGTACCCGAAATATTGGTTGGATCTTACTCAAATTTAAATTTCAATCTAAAATTTTTCCCTAGAATGTGTGAGCTGTAAGTATCAATCCCTTCTTTCTAGTTTTTGCTTACCGATGGGTGGCCGAACGAACGGATATGGCTAAATCAATTTCTGTCGTGATGCTGATCATGATAGGCATGCAATCACTCGTTCTGCGTTTTACAAACGTACCGTCAAAACTAAAGTGTATATTCTTGACGACGTGTAAACAAACAAGTGACAAAATAAACAACTTTAGCTTGAAATTCGAAATAACATTATTTAACCACATGGGTATATTGGAGGTACTTCTGATTTTCCTCAAAAAGTGATTATGTTGGGTACACACATTGATTATATCTATTATTACTCAAAAGTGTTTAGTTTAAACTCTCTTTATGGACCACCTTTGAGATACCTTTGATTTTTATTTTTTAAATTTTTTTTTTGTTACACATATTGATTATATTTATTACTCAATAATTAAATATCGTCAAGTTTGAGCAGTAGTTTCGCACATAATTTGCTCGAGGTACCTATAATTTTAATCTAATCATGTCTTTTCTTGGGACATACAATAATCTCACTTATATTCACTCAATTAAATTAAATTTTGCTGAATTTAATTCAAGATTCTGGCTAATTTTGGAACCATTACGCTGTAGTGGATGTACCTCTGATTCTCTGATGATAATGCCATCACAGCCATTTTTGGAACACGTTTATGATAATATGATTTGAAAAATGTTTATTCGAATGGCTACGGTAGACTTAAGACCTCAGTTTTGGATAAAGTCGGGTGGAGCTATCCGAAATATTTATTGAATTTGAACTTAATTGAAATTTCGATTTTTATTTCTACGCGGAATATGTCGGCAAAATTTGGACAAACCACCTCAAGAGCTTCTTCCTAGTTTTTGCTTACGGGTGGAAGGATCTGGGTAGATCAATTTCTGTGATATTGCTGATGATATCGTTTTATATTTGGAAAGTTCTCCGATCCCTCATTTTGGGTATCAAAAAGTTGCGTCAGAATTTTATTACCGATCTTGATGAAATATTCGCTGGAAACTTAATTCATAATACACATCAATCATTTATTTTATACAATCATCAAGATATTACAGAAATACAAATTTTAGTCATCACTGTTAAATATAGGGTAAAACGATATTATATAATTGAAAATTAAATATACTTACATTTTGTTAATCCGGGATCTGTAGCTCACAACTGATTTTCAAAATATTGATCCAATTGGTGTCAATTTCAAAGAAGACATAATCGAATGATTTAACTGAAAATCCAGAATGTTATGCAAGTAGCAAGCAATGAAAATATGGCTTTTATGCTTAATTCTCTCCGAATCAGGAGATAAAATTCTATAGATGGCCAATTTTCCTAAAATTTTATAATGCTCCTGTAACAAATTTCAGTACAATGCGATGAAATACCCCTATTTTATGCTCATTTCTGTGAAATTGGGTGTACATCTTCTTTAATTAATTTTAATTAAATGTGTTCAGAAACCAAATTTATTTATATAACAAAACAATGCTCTAGTAATCGAAGACACAGAGAGACGGGCAGAGGGACATTATTCTCATCATTCTCATTCTCACACTCATTCGAAATTTTTTCTTAATTTTAGAAATATTTCTTCAAGGATTAAATAGTAAATAATGATTATTTTCACACATTACAAACTCTGCACAAACCCATTATAGCCTCAGTTTCTGACTAATCGGTATAATAGTATTTAATTTGGAATTAAGAACAAACGTTGCAAAAACCAATCGATTTGTTTTTGGAACTTCTGCGAGGTTTGGTGAATGAGAGATATCCGCAGTAATTCAAAGATTTTGTTAAAATTGTATTATGCTATGACACCATCTTAAAACTTCTGCCCCCGAACTTTCAGAAACTTCTAATTGAAATGAAAATTCACAAACACTCCAAATACGAATATAGAAATTACCTTATGTAGACAGTGTAATACAGATCGCTTGTTTTTAGAAACTATTAGACTGAGACACTCCAGTCCAATCTACTTTTAATTTACAATATCAAAGTTATCTTCATTACAAATTTGGCATTTTTTTTTCAATTCTCAATATCATCTCAATTACAAAAAATCATAAAATTTCTGATGTTTTTTTTTAAATGATCTGCTTCCAGATTATCAATCCTTTATTTTGATGATATCAGGGTACTGGATGGTACGGGTATTGTAAATATTTCATTAATCTTATTATTAATATTAAAATTCCATTGACATAAAAAGGTTTTTCTGAGAAATTTAATATAATAAAAAAAATTGCAGAAAAACCAAAAATTTGGATTGGGAAGTTGTACTGAGGGTAGCTACGAATATCATCTGAGTGCACTAATCTTGAAAACATTAATGTCATATATCAATATTAAAGCATTTATAAAATTTTATTAACTTATTGACTTCTTTTATGGTATTTGGTAGTTAATTGAGATAAAACATTTTTTACTACTATAAAGGCATCTAGCGGGTGCTTCTACATTTTATCCAGCTCTTTGAATTGGCGTCATCTTAAAATTTATTAAGTTTTTTTATAAATAATGGCCAAGTTCTTTGATTTTTCCCTTCAACCTAGATTCCAACATTCGTTGATTATAGTTCAGCGCGTTTGCACTAGATTATGATGACGAGCGAACAACAATAAATAGAATTTTGTGGTTATGCCGATCATATCGGGATGTATATTGATAGGTAAATTTACTTGTTCTGGTTGTTACAAGCATATAGACAAAAGTAATATACGCTTACCAAACTTCAGCAACCTGTATATAGAGTTTTATGTGTAATATGACATTCAATTCTTATTTTAGGCTATAAAGGTGTACAGAAGAAATTCGAAATAAATTTGATCTATTATTATTTTGAACCACATAGGTGCACTGACGAAATCCGAAGTATAGGTCGCATCGAAACCAAGGTCGTACTTAAAACTTGCATTTTTCCTTTAAGAATAGTTATAGAGACTGGTAGATCTAGTTTACCTTGTTGTGTCTATATTATGATAACGGGAGGAAGAAGGCACGGGCAGACATGCTTATATTCGTTTTTGGGCTGCTGGTGATCTTATCGTCCTGGATCTTTAATACTGTATTCAAAAAGAAAGATGAATTTTCTTATAAAATGAAGAATCCTTATTTATGCATCCAAAAAAATTTCAGCCCTTCGATGTATTCCTCCTCGGATACAATGCACTTTAAGCAATCGTTCTTTTCCATTCCTCGATCAATGCTAAAAATTCGTTTTGCCCGTAAAGCCTTCAAGACACGCTGCAATTCACGTTGAATCTTTTCAAAAGATTCGAAGCAGTGTCCCCGGTCTTTTGGGTTTAGGAAATAGCCAAAACTCACATGGACCTAATTCCGGTGAATAAGGCGCTTGCGGAACGATATGAATGAAATTTTAAACAAAAAACTCACGAATTATTTCGAGGAAATTTAGTATTTTTGGCACCAAACTAAATTTGGAAATTTATGGCCCAAATGATCCTTCAAAATTGTGTTAACTGATCCAACTGAAATGCCAACCATATGGACAAGATCTCTAATTGTCAATCTATGATTTTCGGGCACCAATTTCGTGATTTACATTACGCTTTACGAAGGGCTTCTAAAACATTCTGCACGTTTCCGCACCCGCAATTTCATGCCGTAAATAAAATTTAATAACCCTTCTTTGATCAGCAAAATCGAACATTACAAAAATGGCCTAAATCACTTTAAGTCATTTAGAAACACAAGCGTAACTACATGCTTAATGATGGCATTCAAATAAATTTTGCACAGATGTCACAAACAGTATTACCAACATAAAACATAAACTAGTTTGCTCTCGAATTAAAAAATTAAATTAAATTAAAAAATCACTTTAAATTCTTATCACAGTACTACTTCTTCATTTATGTTTTTTACCAATAAAAATGTAAATATTGTTAACAGTTGTTAAGAAATTAAAAAGAACGCCATCCGGCATGCTGACACAGATAGTGAATAATTTTAGACATGAGAAATAGCATCCAATATTTTAAATAGTACCGGAATTTATGAAATGTTTCATAATTTGTCCGCCATCTGCCNGATGAAATGTTTCATAATTTGTCCGTCATCTGCCTAAATTANATAATTTGTCCGCCATCTGCCTAAATTAAGCGGTAAACATCTTGCACATCTTAAAGGAACTACAATATCCCAGTGAGTAATTTAAATAAGAAGTTTGCGCTGAGTATACGACGAGTTGCCAGCGAGTTCATATTAATTAGTTTGAGTTGGACTTCAAATGGTGGAAGGTTAAATTTATTCCCAAAGTCTAGGCGTCTTACGCAAATATTAAAAAATGGTTTCTGGACTGTATAAATTCTGTCGGCTACATAAGCGTATTGTGGGGTCCAAACGACACAACCATACTACAACAGTGGGCGACTAATATTATTACCGACGCGTTGGCAAGGTATGGATTGTGAAATTCTTTAGCCCATATTTGAATTAAAGTAAGCACTGATTTAGCAAGTGAACTCGGTCAAGCAAGCATTCCTTTAAATAAGAGTTATATCTAACATTTCTTGATTTTTAATGCAAGATAATTTAAATTACCCAGCTCAGCACATTCTTAATGCCCTCTTGCAGGTAATAATAGACGACTGTCAAGTTGGGTGTTCTGAATATTTTTGGGTAGAAGAGAATGTCAGAGTTTTTTAAGACAAGTCTTATATAATAAGAAGAAGTCAAATTGGTCCCAAATTACTGCCTTAAAGAACGCAAGACGTTTCCTGAAAAGGATCAGATAGCTCCCCATTCAAAATGTTACAAACGAGTGCAAAGAGAAAATACACTTGCCAATAAAACAGCGAAGTCTGTTCAAATTTTGCTAGTACTAATCGGCAACACTTATTGGCGCCATAACTAACGCTAAGGAACAAATAACGGAAACGACTGCCCAGCTGCGGCAAACACTTACAACACCTTGTAAGCCCATATAAAGACGAAGTTGTTGACTTACTTGCTGTCACTTGTTAACGATGTCAGCCAGCCGAAGGAGAAAGTGTTATGCTTACACCTGCTTAAATGCCGCTGCCAAACTCAGAGCAAATTGTTAAATCTGTACTTCACTAACTGCGTCGGCTGCTAAGTGTTTCTAATTTAAAACATTAAAGCGAGTTATTGACACCAGCAACAACAATTAAACTTGTAATTTGGATACCTTATTTTAAGATTATTTTTTAAGCATTCCGCCTGGGGAAAATGTTATTTTATTGTAATTACTGGGGCAGAATTTTATTGAAATTCGTAAAAGCTAGCAACTTTTGATATTTGAAATTTGACACAAGCACATCGGAATACTTGCTGCCACGCATACACTCGAAAAGCGTAAGCACGCAAGGAGCATTGCGCAAGTGAGAGCAGAGCATGTAATAAAATTGAAATTAAAATTAACAAATGAAAGCTGAAATGAAGAAATAAAAATCTCAAATATTTAACAATATGCGTGCGTATGCAAAGGTATAGCACAGTGCGTGGGAGTGGGTATGTGTGCGTGTGAGAGGATGGCAAACGCTGGTACGCAAACACGTGCAGCAGTCACTGCGCTTTTACAGCGCACGTTTCGCGTTGATAAGATGCGTATTATGTTGCTTAAAAAGTCCTTATTGTTATTGTTGCAGACAGACCCGTGAATTAAGTCGTTAACATTTTCACGTACAGCCAGCAGGCGGCAAGCACAGCAACACTGCAACAACACCAGCTCCAACAGCAAGAGTCGTTAAATATAACGAATGGTTGTGAGCCAAAAAATTAAAAGCAAAGCAAACAGTTTCAAAAGGGACACAAAGAAACGAAAGCTATTCATGCTTCGCAGCAAAAGAGACCAAGCATTGACAACAGGTAGCACACGAGGAAGACACACATAAACAACGTGGCAAGCACATAATGACAACAATTTATTTGGTGTCGCATTGCTACTCGCTTTTTGCTGATTTAATAGCGCACCCAAAGTTAGGTGTGCCTTTGTAAGGCACTAAACAGCAATAAGTGCTCATATTCATATCAAGCAAATGAATATGTGTAGGTGGGCGTTTGTATGAGTGTCTGCGCACAGCATCGTGTATGTGCGCTACGCATTGGTTGCGTTCCGCGCGTAATAACGGGCTTAAGAGTGAATGCTTTTTGGCGTTTATAACTGTGACTGCCAAAAATTATTTCTCGCCTGCGCTTGCATGCCAAATGCTACGAGAACAAAAAATATCACACTTAAAACTGTTAAGTAAGCGTGGAAAGCTAAGCAGCAAGTTGGCTCGGTACTTGCTGAGTGCCATTCGTTATTGTCGGCGTGTGTTTATAACAATCAATGTCACATATTGTCGCATAAATACTTTTCAGAATTTCAATTTCAATCTGTTGCCGCCGAGACTTTTTGCATATTAAAAATTCTCTGGATTTCAGCTGTGCGACTGGGCTCGCCATTGAGCTGCTTGTATTGCCACTTCCGTTTGCACAACATTTTTGAGCATTTCATTACATTTTGCCCCAGCTTTCCTGTGCGCGCATTTGTGTGAGTGTGTATGTATTTGCTTCACAGCTTTTGATACAATTTACGTTGCTTAATGCGTCACAATCGTGTTTCTTTGCTGTGCTTTCATTAATCTTATTTGCTTGCATTCGAATAAATCGCAATAAATTAAGTTGATACAAATTAATGTCAAATTGCCAGCGTTGACGTTAAAGCCATGCCAATTGCTTTTCGTTATGCCACACGTGCCATAATTTAAGCACCAGCATGTGTGTCGTAAAAAGAAAATAAAGCCTGTCACACATATACACTATATTGACTCAGGTTGAAAATCAAGAACATTTAACTTTCTACTCCTGGGCCCTGACACCCTGACCACAGACTATCCTTAACTCATTACTACAACATGGGCAAGAGACGGTCGAAATCAAGAAGTTTGTCAGGGTAAAACTGCTACATGGAAGTGCAATGAAATAAGACTAGAATAGACCTAAGATGTTCAGTGCGGAACGCACCAGTAGTGGAAAAAATTCTGATAAAAATTCAACGACAGAGCCCCCAAAATATGTATTTAGACGAGGTAGCCGTCAAAATGTCTATCGATGCTCATGCAATGTATGACTTTTAACTTTGCCCGAAAATCATATATAAAAGTTATAAATCCAGATGAGATATAACATAAACGCATTACTCCATATAAGAAAGTAGAAGTTCCTAAGCTGGAACCATCTTAAGATAGATGCCGAAATGGTAATACACAAAAAACTCGGTCTCATTACCTGATGAGTATACGCCCGCAGCTACTTGTGGTCGCGTTTACTCATTTGGTTTCTCCACTGATTCTCACGAATATATCGTTTAAACAGAAAACTTTTTACTTAGGAGTCCGACACAACCAGGTTATCGTTTCGTATCTGATGGCGCGTTATGCGTGGAATGCCTCCAACTACCCACTTAAAAAAACCCACAACAAACAGTTAGGAGTAGTGTTGAACAGCATACGGGAATGGAAACTCAAAGGAGAGGATTAGACAGGCCTCAAACCCGCCTCACTATTTACAGTCTAGTGTCAAAAACATATTTAAAAGTATTTGGGGAACTCAAGAACATACGGCTTTATGTATCAGCGCTCCTGTGAGGGTACTGCAACCCCGGTACTTAATACGAAACTTAACCTAGCATCGATGGACATGCAACGCACCAGTTAAATCTGCAACAAGTCTGATAGCGGTGATGAAAGCCATAGCGTCGAATACAATTTTTGGGCGGTGACATCAAAATGAATGGCATGAGCTGGTACCTGCACACTGAACCCAAGCTCATCTTCAAACAGCTCAAAAATCAAATAAGGGGCTTGAGGAATTTTTCGTGTACCAAAATAGCAGGCAGTGCCATGCCAAAAATCAAATGGGCAATCTTGCTGACTTTGTATTGATGCTCCCAAGCTCATTGGAGGGCTGACTAGTTACTACCTTATAGCACAAACGAAAGCACAAAGAATGGTGTTAACTCCCAACTCTATGCTTAGCAAATATGAGATGCAGGGCGCTATTGCAACTTGGGATAATTTATTATACTCCTGTCTAATGAGTACCTTAGGAGAAGGTCCTACATAACCTTCTTATACGCTTTAAGGAATATCATACGTTTAACGTTTGCGTCTTTGCTTCTCTCCATTAGTGGCACCCTTCAACGATAAACCCATTCTGGTACAGCAGAGGGCTGAAAACAAGTCTATGCGCAACCTAAACTAGTGATTTAATTTAACCTAACCTCATTTTCTTAGCCTCCTTCTGACAAAAAATTGATAAAAATTACACCCGAAAAGGCATTTAAAAACTTTCTGTTTTATGTATCTTAACCCAAATAAAACAGAAAACGGCAATTGGTAATTTTCAATTTGGATGTTTTGCTCTGGCAATCAGCGTATGCCCCGACGATTATAGTAAACTATGTTGGTTTTGATTTTCCCAAAATGGGTTTTTTAATGTATATGATATTATTTTGCTAAACGCTTCCGACTAAAAACTTGTTGGACAGATATGAGAAGAATAAAAAATTAACTTCAATATCGATATCGATCGAATAACTGACGGACAGTTTGTAGTTTTTGAGAAAGATCGTTGAAAATTGTTCATTGTATTGTATTTATGAGCCGTGAAGTTCAAGTATACACCTAAAAATAAAACCTTCTAATGAATCTACCAAAAATAGGCGTCTATAGCCCGATCCATGCTAAATTTAAAACACGGTTTGTGGTTTTGCTTAATGAAATTAAGTTTTCTTGAGAGATTCAGGATTAGAGAGAGGTAATTTGTGCTATGTATTGTAGATAGTTGGAATCTTTACATTATACGTTTATAATCGTTTTCAAATATAGAACAAATTTTAAGCAGACCATTATTATCAGTCTTGTTAGCACATGACAGCCGAAATTGTACTGTAAGCCTTGTTCGAGAAGCTTATTAATTAGTCTTATCAACTCTTCTTTGGTCGAAGATATATATATATCTTCATTGTGGCTTTATTTAGAAATCCTGCCACCGCATTAAAAACAAATCAAAAAGGTACCGCGCGTGTAGGCGAACAAACTGATACACGTTACTCCAACATCTTGATTATAGAGAAACGCTTCAGCTTGAAATAGATAAAAAATGGAAAAGTTATTTTCCTAATTAATGGAAACAATTTTTCGTCGACATATTGAAGGTACCTCAGATTTTCACGGTGTCTGTCCTTTTTTTGTGGAAACATTGACAATATTTAATTCAACGCCATTTTCAAAATTTGTTCAATCTGATTGCTTTTGTAGCTNTCAACGCCATTTTCAAAATTTGTTCAATCTGATTGCTTTTGTAGCTAATTTTGTGTTAACCAGACCACACAGGTGCACTGGAGGTACTTCAAATTTTCTTCTAATCCTACCCATTTTTTGCCCACACATTGATTAATTTTATTTACAATCTCTTCTGAAATGTCATTGAATTTAATTGATGCCTCTTGGTCGGTTTTGTGACCACATTGCGCACCTTATAAATCAAATTAGTTTCACAATTTTCAAATCCTACGGATATGTTAGCGCTAAGGCTTTCAATTTCAATAAAGTGGTGTACTGGCCGTCCTCAAGATACTTACTTAGAGGATCGCAACAAAATTCAAAAAATGATCCAAAATTTTTTCATATAATAGGTGTGCCAAATTTGGTAAATGCAGCGCAAGCCCATCCTTCCAGACGGACAGATAGAAGGACGGACGGTTGGATATGGCTAGATGAATACGTATGATGATGCTGATATTAAAGGTTATGTTTTTTGGAAGCTTCCAATCAATTTCGTATAACCGAACCTTATATACACTTTGCCAAATTGATTGACGATATGTAGAAAAATTCAATTCAGTTATTCGACGCAAGCCTGTACAGCATGAGCATGCCTATTACTTTGTTGTGTTGGCATTGCTCGGACAATAGCATTTGAGTGCAATGCTGGCTATTTGAAACCAAGCCAGTACTTATGCATTGGCACACACAAACACACACACGCAGCTTTGCTCAAAGTGCCATTGCTGAAGTACAAATGTGATGACAAGTGCGTTGGCACAATACGTTCGTTTCGCTGAAATTACTAATTGCAGGCATTCTCGTTTTTCGAGTCCCAAGAAAAATTGCCATTGCTGCAGCGTCAAGGTTGTGCTGTTTTTGCTGTTAACACAGGCTGCTCTTGTTGTTGCTGATGTTTACATATTTTCTTAATTTCAAGATGCAAATCACGCTTTGGCTCTAATTAAAAACAATTTTTTGTAGCTTTCGTTCCGTTTTATTGCGTTGTGCTTGCCAGCATTTTCTATTTGCTTCGCATTGCTGCTGTTTTCATTAATTTAGCATTTTTTCCAAACATTTTTTTGTTTTGTGTGCCACAGTTTCTTTCGTTTTTGGCAAAGCCTGACTGCTTGTGTGGGGCAATTCACATGTTCGGTAAAAATGCAAGTCCTTGACACGAACCACATAATATGCACGTAACTTCAAGTATAATTTACAACGACAACAAAGCAACTCATCACAAACATAAAAAGCAAATAAAAATGTAATAAACAACAACAGCAGCAGCAGCCATCACAGCGAGCAACAACAATTTCATGGCAAACAAAAGTGCATAAAACAAAAAAATTTTATAGAATTAAGAGAATAAAAAATTTGTATGAAACATTTAAAATTAAAAACAAGCAATCATAAAAAAAAAAAATTGAATATATAAAATGTGCTCAAGTGAGACAGCCAGCTGCCAGGGGCTGCACACACACACACACACACACAC
>JXOS01139848.1:377-12565 GCA_001015075.1 Cirrula hians
ATTGCATATAATAATTATTATTTTATAATTATAATTAATAATTAATTAAGTTTTTAGCAATATTTAATTATATTTATTGTCTAAATAGCAAGTTGGTCGTTTCGCATATTTAAGCTAGCAGTATAAGCACTAGTACAAGCAGAACGAATAAATTCGAATAAGTGATTACCAATGAGAAAATATTGAGCATATGTAGACTTTAAGTGAAATGATTTGAATTTCTAACGATTGCTTTCATAATGAACCAACCTATCAAGAGCAGATGCCTCTAATGCAGATTTAGTACTTACAGCAATTTAATAAGTATTTAGTTTATATGATACTACACACACATATACATACACAATCTCTTTATCTCTATCTCTCTCTGTGTCTCTGACATAAAAATGCATTTGGATCATTAAATAAATTGTAATAAAAATTGAAATCTCTTTTCGCAATCATCGCACCATGTGACCGCTCCATTTCTGGTCGCCTTCATCGCCTCATCTGTTTGCGTATGTTGTTCCATTTGCCATTTCCATGCAGATACGTTGCTGGGAACGGATACAGGTTATACTGAAGAATGAAGAAGGCCTTGGCATTGAATTTGATGAGAATGTCATATGTGATGTATGTCGTTCGCCGGATTCCGAAGAAGCAAATGAGATGGTATTCTGTGATAAATGTAATATTTGTGTACATCAGGCGTGTTATGGGATAATAAAGATTCCACCAGGTATGTCAACATCACACGTGCATTGACGTACATTAACGCTCTTTTTACGCAGGCCCTTGGCATTGTCGCACCTGCGATCGCGCCATTAAACCGGACTGTGTACTGTGTCCGAACAAGGGCGGCGCTATGAAGTCAACCAAATCGGGAAAGCATTGGGCGCACGTGTCGTGCGCTCTGTGGATTCCCGAAGTTAGTATTGGGTGTGTAGATCTCATGGAACCGATAACAAAAATCTCGAGCATACCGCAAAGTCGTTGGGCATTGATATGTGTGCTGTGTCGAGAGCGCGTCGGCGCTTGCATACAATGTTCGGTGCGGACCTGTAAGACGGCGTATCATGTGACATGCGCATTTCAGCATGGCCTTGAGATGCGTGCCATTATTGAGGAGGGCAACGCTGAGGATGGCGTCAAATTGCGCTCGTATTGCCAGAAGCATAGTGTCAGCAAAGGCAAGAAGGATGGTAGCAGCGTGCACGGCAGTGCAACAAATAGCGGCAACGCTGGTGGCGCTAGCAGCGGGCAAACGAACAAATATACATCCAGTCATGCTGGTGGCAAAGCTGGCGAAGACGGCACTGTTGGTGGCAGCGGCGCTGGCGATGATAACCGCCGTCGTAAGAATCGCAAATCCGATATGACGTCAGAGGAGCGAAATCAGGCGCGTGCTCAGCGTCTTCAGGTGAGTTCACACATAACTTTGTAAGCGCAAGTTTTATTTTTTATTCACACATACATTACTTACAGGAAGTCGAAGCGGAGTTCGATAAGCATGTGAATATCAAAGACATCAGCTCGCACCTATTCGATGTGGATGAGCAGGCGATTGAGTCGATCTACAATTATTGGAAGTTAAAGCGCAAGTCGCGCCATAATCGTGCGCTGATACCGCCCAAATCGGAGGATGTCGAAATGATTGCCCGCAAACAGGAACAACAGGATCTCGAAAATCATAAGCTAATCGTGCACCTGCGCCAGGACTTGGAGCGTGTGCGCAATTTGTGCTATATGGTGAGCAGGCGTGAGAAACTGTCACGCTTATTGTTTCGCTTGCGCGAGCAGGTCTTCTTCAAGCAAGTGTCGGTGCTCAGCGAGGAGCAGCCGTCGGGCCGTGCTGCTGATCATAGTGCCAATACCTCAACAGCAACAAAAGCAGCAGCGGGCGTGCCCCAACTGGACGAAGCATTCACAAATGCTGTTATCTACGCCAACGACGGACCAACCTTATACGATCGCTTCTATTCGTTTAATGGCGGCGCAACGGTTCCGCCGCAGTGCCAAAATTTAGAATACATTTTGGAGAAACTAATGGGTGGCACGGGCAAAACGGGCAAGGGTAAGGGTGCGCGTACATCGACATCACCGACCAAGCGCAAAACGAATGCTGCACAACAGGCGGCAGCTGCTAGCGGCTCCGCCAATACCAACAAAACATCACCCGCTAAAAGAGTCAATACAAGTGCAATAACAACAACGTCATCGCATGCGGCCGCCAGCGCATCAACATCGAGCGTTGCAGCGGATGCCAAAGCAAAATCAGCTGCAGCGAGCAATCGGCGATACTCTTCAACTGTGTCGGCATTGGCAGAGGCCGCTGCATTGGATGCGGGGCTGTCGTCAGCAGCCTCCACATCAGCAGCAGCTGCGGCAGCAGCTGCAGCAGCTTTGTCCGTAGTGGCGTCGACGTCAGCGGCGGCAGCAACACCGAAAACCCGTGCACCACGCACCGCACCAGCGCCACGACCGGCTCGACGAAGTGGCTCTGATCTGAACAAATCCAAAAGTTCCGATGACAGCAGCGATTCTTCCAATTCTTCCGGCAGTTCCTCCTCGGATGATGATTCCTCTTCAGAAGATGGCTCATCGTCCGGTTCATCGTCTGGCTCGGGTTCCGAGTCGGGCTCCAGCACATCGGGCTCCTCCTCCAGCAGCAGCAGTGGTGAAGAAGCCACCTCAGCGCAGAAGCGATCACCGACCAAAACACCGAACCGCAAGAAGCAAAGCTACTCACGCAGTCTTGAACTGCGTCAGAAACAACGCCGGAAAAGCAGCACTACTGCGCGCATCAGCCAAGCGAACGATGCCGCGTCGGCAATACAAATGCCAACAACATCAGCTGCAGCAGCAGCGGCGGCGGCAGCAGCAGCAGCTGCTGCTGCTCAAGCCTCAACAATACTCTCCAGCTCTAGCTCTGAACATGAGGACAACGATGTTGAGCATGCGAATATTAAGTCAGTACCTGCCAAACACACACAGCATCAGCAGCAACAACAACAACAACATTCTAAGTCAAAACAAACGCATTCAAGCAGCAGCAGTGCGCTGAAGACAGCAGCGAATTCGAACAGCGCAAGCGCGTCGTTGCAAGCACAACCAAATCGTGGGAATCTTTCACAATTGGAGAAGGGCCTGCAAAAGAACAAAGGCTCGACGACGTCGTCGAGCGACGAGAGCGAAGAATTATTACCACCAAAGACAACATGCTACATTGGCGCAACCGCCAGCGGTGTGCTCAGCTCACTCAGCGCCGACGCAGCTGCACGCATTCGAAAGAATGTCGTCCAACAAATCTATTCCGATTCCGACAGCTCGTCGACGGCTGAGAAAACGCAAGAGCGTCTTGTCGGCCCCACCACCCAGCAGCCTATGAAACCTATCTTCAACAACAACAATACACACAGCGCAACCAATATCAACGATGCACAAAGCCAACAAACCATACGCACAAAAGCGGCCATGAAAGAGTTTACGCTGCAACAACAACAAACAAGTCAACGAATAAAGAAAGAGCCTACAGTGTCAGCATCCGCGAATGTCATCAAACAAAGTTCTAGCCAAAGCCAGAGCGGCGGCACCAGTACCACCAAACAATCCGCCACGACCACAACACAAAAATCAAACAAAACCAATGAAGCAAAGAAGACATCCTCCGCGGCAAACACAAAAGCCGAGAAACAACAAAAGTTCTCAGCCGACTTGCTAGTGGTGCCCCAACGGCAAGCTGCAAAGAAAGCATCCGAGAACATGCGCTCGACAAATCTCTACAACAGCATCTCTGCGACATCAGTCTCTACAAGTGTGCCAGCACCTGGCGCCAGTGTCGGCAGTACTAGCGAAACAACCGCTGCCAAAGCAGCGCATACACACCGTGACTCGGATCGTTCACGCGAAAGATCGGACAAAGAGTCTGAGAAAACGAAACCAAAGGACACCAGCCGGCATGAGGACAAAGTTGAGAAATCACGTGGAAAGGCAGATAAGCATAATAGCAGCACTAGCAGTGCCGCTCCGACGAAGTCCAACGAGATCGTCGTTCCTGAAAAGAACACCACGCATTCGAATGGCAAACGCGGACGACCGCCCAAAGTGGCACGTGATACAGATGCGCACAGAGAACAGCATTCCGATAACAATGAAACCAAAGCAAAAGATGACAAACAGGCACAGCAATCGCTAGCGAAAGCAGCATCAGTGATGCCTGTATCCACAGCAGCACTAACAGCTTCAGCTAAAGCAACGGCGCCGAACGACACCAGTACAGCTGCAACTCATTTGGATGCGCACAGTGTCCCGAAAAGTCCTTCCACAAACAAATCCGCGATAGATAATATGTCCAAGAATAATCTGCTGGTCGCATACGTGCCACAGCGACAAGCTGCCAAGAAAGCGGCAGAGCAGCTCAAGAACAGCGCTAAGCCCACATTAGCCACGGACACCAACACAGCAACAACAACAGCAGCAGCTTTGCCAGAGAGCGATAAAGAGCGTCATCTGAATAATGAGAAGGATAATAGTGGCAGCTCGGCTGCAGCAGCTTCTGTGGGCAAGCTCAGAACACCAGAGAGCCGAAACAAGACTGCACCCAACAGGCGTATATCTGTGCGCGAACCCACGAGCAGCGCAACTACTAAAGCGCCGCTGAACAGAACACCAACCAACAGCAGACGACGCTCCAAGGATGTTGCCACTGAAAACATCCAGAATGTGACACCAAAGAAATCAGCGTCCGCCGAGAAGCGTAACATATCACGCAGCACCAGCTCTGACTCGAATAGCAGTTCTTCATCCTCCACATCGAGCAGCGACAGCAGCAGCAGTAGTGACTCATCCGCCGCCGAAGACGATGACGACAACGATGTCGAGTACAACGTGGCTGAAGATGAGCGAACGACGCGTAATCTCAACAAACGTTCCCCGCGCAAATCGTTCGAGAAGCCCGCTGCGGTACGTGCTACTGGCGGCAGGCTCAACTCATCGACCACACCAGCTGTTCCGACGACCAAATCACCAAAGGTGTCACCACAAAAGCAATTGCGACGCAATATCAGCCAAACTAGCAGCGCCAGCAGCACCACAGGTGTCCAAGGCGAAGACCAAACCACTGGCAAAGCGCCGCTCAAACGCAGATCCACGCTGCTGGATGAGAAAGACAAAGGCAAGAACAAGAGCAATCGCACCGCCGATGCAACAGCAACGCTTTTCGATGATAAGGCGCATAGCAAATTGACCGCTGCAACAACAACGACAGCGACAACCGCATCAAATACAACAACATTGCCTAATAATGTGACGCGTACGCGTAATTCAAGGCATTCCACAACCATATCACGACAGCCATCACCATCGCCGTCGCCCTCACCGACAGTCACCCCCACAGAGACATCCCAGAAAGTCAACGAACCTACGGCACCCACTGACACAGAGATTGCGAAACGGACAACGCAGGGAACCATCTCCGTTGCAGTGCCCCAATCGCCACGAGGCAAGAGTCCGCCTCCAGAAAAACACCAGAATATGGAGGAACAGCGTGAGCTTAATCGCAGCAGCAATTCGTCAGTAACCTCGTCGGTGGAGTCTTCGGACAAGCAAACACCACCCATTACATCTGCGGAACAGCCAATTGTAATTGATGAGTCGAAGGAGAGCGGTGAACTGCCCATGGATATCGATGAAGAGCTGACAACCAGTGCGCCAATGCAAACATCAACAACACCGGCTGCCACACCGACACCCACATTAGCACAAAACAAATTGCAGGACGATGAGGATGACTTTGCGGATATTGACGATAAGCCGCCAGCAGCGCCGGTGCCAGCCTCGCCTTCGCCCACCCCAACGCTCTCTCATGAAGATGCCAGCGACTACGAAGCGGAGCACAAAGATAGCACAAGGCACAAACAACGTCGCCTGCGACGTCACCGTCGCTCAAGAGTTGGAAGTTCGCCACTTTCACCCGAAGAAGTCCACACGCATCACACGCAACATCTGCTCAATGAAATGGAGCTGCTGCGCGCTCGCGAAGAGGAACGTAAAAACGAATTGGCGGCTAGTGCGAACACGGCTGTGTCTACAACTGCCTCGTCCTCATCGCCAGCCGTTGCAGTTATCGCACCAGAGCCACCAGAAATCATAGAGCTCGACTCCAATTCAAACTCCACCGGCAGCGGCGGTGCGGTAGCATCAATGAAACCACTGCCGCCCGATTACAAAGCGGAGCAAGCGCATGCACCAAACAAGAACAAACCAATGGCAGAATCTCAGCAGCAACAAGCGCTAAAAACCAAGGATGACATCGAAACCTGTCATCAGCCAATTGTCGACACCATACTCGATATGGTCGAAGAGAATGAAAAGCAACGGCAACAGCGCAGTGCCACCCCATATGGCAGTGAGAACATCCTAGAGAATATATTGCAGCCACCAGCTCTGCCCGGCGCACAGCAGCCGCACATCAATCTGCTCAGCACAGCGAACACGACGCCCAAGCAAGTGTCCGAAGAGGACAGTGTGCAAGCCACACGGAATCTCTTGGAGAAACTGCGCAAAACGAAACGTACTCGCCCAGAAGATGCCAAAGACACTGACCTCTTGCTGCCGCCGCCAACACCAGCCATACCCTCGGTCTTTCCATTTCACAATGCTGCCGACCCAGAGGATATCATCCACGTGCAGAAGGAACTGTCCAACAACAAGGAGCCTATTCTAGCAAAGACGTCTCCATTCGAAAACAAACTGGCAACTGCGCTTGCTGCAGCGGCTGCCGAAGACGATGCCAACAAAAACACCATAAATAGCACAAACGCCAGCGAACAGCAGCAGCACCACCACCACCACCAACACCAACACCAACACCACCAAGAGCTGACCTACCAGAACGACAAACACCCAACCGTCATATGCCAGCAACAGCTGCAGCCAGTACAGAACACAACGCCGCAGCAGACTGTCTACAACACCAGCACCGGCTTCAGCCAGCAGGAGTCGAACATGGTGGAGATCAGCTTATCGCTCGAAAAGGAGCTCGCCGCCGAAACGTCCAACAACCGTACGCCGAAATCGTCGACATCAGCGTCGGCCACCGATGTTTCCACCAAGCTAGCAAGCAACAGCTCCGCCGGTGCGGGCGCTAGCGGTGCAGATTTCGTGGATTTGCACGCCAAGGACAGCATTGATTTCACGTCGACTGGTTCGGTCGGCAGCAACAAATTGGTCGTCGACTATGACTACGACGAGAATACGCGCATGCAGTCGCCATATGGACTCAGCGGCGCCAGTAACTGGAACGAGAATGATCTGATTGCGGCACGTCGCTCGTCATCGCCAAGTTCTGTTTCGGAATCAAATGAACCGCCCGCTGAAGTTGAGTCGCATAAGTCGCATGAGCAAACTCAAAATCTCACTTCCAACATTACGCACACAATGTCCAAAAGTAGCGTTAATACCGAGCAAAGTCCCACAGCAGCCGCCGGCGGCGGCAAGAGTTTCTTTGGCGCTATGGACACATTCAATGGTGTGCTGCAGCAGACGGCGTACAACGCACATCCGCCAACTCCCGCTGAAACGCCGCTTGTCAATGGTATTGATTCATCCATGCTGCCGTACAGCCAGCAGGCCTATCCCCCCTCAACAGCAGCTGCACAAGGACAAGCACAAGCACAAGCATCAACGCCAACGTCCACACCTACCACCCCAACGCAACAGCCGGCTTCCATGGTGGCCACAAACCAGTACAACGGCTCAGTTAGCCTCTTCCACAATCCACCAAGCGCCATTGGCACGAGCATTGGCCAAATGCCTTTCGGCACAGAAGGCGGCAGCAGTAGCGTGCTCTATCCACCGACACCGACATTAGGCGGCACTGTACCCATAGCCACAAACGCGCCAGCAACCCAACAGCAACAACAGCAGCAAGCCAATACTGGTCAGAGTCTCTTCGGAACGACAAGCAATAGTAGTAGCGCCGCGGGCAGCACTCCAAGTCAGACTGGCACTACCATTCAAACGCAGCAATTTGTTGGCGGTGCGGCGTTCACTTCATCGTCGCATAACATGGCCCTAACCGCCGCTATAGTTGGCTCGTCTGTGACCGGTTTGATGGAACAACAGCATCAATCGCCGCACCAGCAAACGACAACGACAAGCGGAACGTCCTCAGGTACCACACCCGTGCAGAGCACGCAATATGGCANTACAAGCGGAACGTCCTCAGCTACCACACCCGTGCAGAGCACGCAATATGGCATCGCATCGCCAGGGGACGTAGCGCCAGTGCCCTACTCTGCGATCCTTAGNATCGCATCGCCAGGGGATGTAGCGCCAGTGCCCTACTCTGCGATCCTTAGTAGCTGCGCGGAGGCCAGCATCATGCCAAGCACGCCCATCACGCCGAGCAGCAGTCAACATGCAGCCGTATCGCCACAAAAGGACTCGCCAACGAAGCGTTCCTCAACGCGTTATGCGCAGCAGCAGTCGGCCCAAATCCGCAACGCACACAAGTCACCGCAATTGCAGCACAAATCGCCTGGCAAGTCGCCAAGGCAAATGGAAATACTCAACAAGCAGCAGCAACAGCAACAGTCCGCCACGAGCACGCCGCACTCTCTCAACGAATTCGCCAACATTCCACAGAAAGCCAGTCAGCAGCCACAACAACAACAACAGCAGCAGCAACAGCAACAGCAGCAGCAGCAGAAGTATGATCCAATGACGCACACGTTGGCAGGCAAGCCACGGCAACGTGCACCGCGCGGATCCGCTGGAACGGCGCGTGCTGGTCGTGGGCGGGGGAGAGGCCGCGGGCGGGGCAATAACAATGCCAATCCGATACTACCGTTACCACCGCCAATGGCCGAATACGCAAGCAATCCACATCTGGTAAACTTGGTCGGCACGCCCTATGAGTTCAACTACGATGAAGATCTTAGCTCGCCGAGTGTGGAGAACCTGCAATCACTGCGCGATCGCCGACGCTCCTTCGAATGTCGCGGCAATGCAAATATGGCGGCGCATCATCAGCAGACGCAGCAGCCAGTCCCGGCAACGGATCAAGCAACCACACAGCCACATGCCAAATATAGAGCAACACCAGCGTATGCCAGTTGCAAAGTTAGAGGCGCCACTGCAACAGCGGCAACAACAAACGCTACCGCAGCATCAGTGGGATCAGCGGCAACGCCAACACCGCCCTCAGCAGCAGTTAATCTGGCAAATTGCAACAGTGGTACTGGTGCTAGTGGCACCAGCCGTACGCCAACCGCCCACCTAGCTGCAGATGTACTCAAGTCTGCCAGTGCGAATACCAACGCTGGCGCCGAGCACAGCACCACGCAACAATCAATACTGCATTCTATGGTGCAGCCAGTGCTGCCCGGTCCAGTGGATATGCGCACCTATAACATCAGCTACGAGGCACAGCATTCATCGGTCTCGCAGGAGACTTACAACAGCAACTTGCTTGGTGCCTTCGACTCGGGCACTGCCGATCAAACCTTGTCCGAATTCGACGAAGAAGATGAGCGTGAGTTCCAGTCCGCTCTGCGCGCGACTGGCACTTCACTGGCCTCCAAACAATTGCCGCCACCTAACAGCAGCGCTAGTGTCGTGGTGCCTGGCATGCCAACACCGACAGCCGTGCCGACTACAGCTAGCTTTACGGCAGCAATCGCCAGCTCGGCTACCACCGGACCAACATCGGTGACACATACAACCTACTCCTCAACCAATGCTGGCATCAGCAGCGCAGGTGCTAGTATACCGCCACCACCAGCGGAAGTCGCTGTACCACATGACTTACAAACGTCCATGGAAACCACATCCGAAGAGGTGTCCATTGACTCCGACACTACGCTGACCACCAAAGCGTCGCTCTCTGACTCACGCAATCAGCTCAAGCTCAAGATTAAAGGTCCATTAGCGTATCCGGATAGCTACAATTACAGCTCAACTACGGTGACGTCCATTTCGCATGCCACAAATGTTGTACAGTCTAGTGCGACTGGCGTCGCTCAATCAACGGTTGCCGCTCAAATGTCTGTCACCGTGGCCAGTGCATCCTCCGTAGGAGGCAGTGGCACCAATTCACGGCGTATGCGCAAGAAAGAACTGCTTAGCCTGTATGTGGTACAAAACGATACGCTCATCGATGATTCTTCATGTGGTTTGCCAGCAGCCGATGCGGGCACGCATGCCATGGGTCGTTCCGATGGCATGGAAATAGAAGACTATGGCGCAAGCGATATGTCGACGGCCAATTCATCGAAACGCTTCAAAAAGAATTCCAGTCGCGAATTGCGTTCGCTTGGAGACAGCGCCGAGCTGCTCGACATGACCGGCATGTCCACTGGTGCCGACGGGCGCCGCCGTAGTGCGTGCTCGTCGGGCAGCAATGATAACGGCAAAACGGGCGCGGCGGTTAGCGCTGGCAAGAGACGTGGTCGCAGCAAAACGCTCGAAGGTTCCGAAGATGAGCCCGCGCCTAAGCTGAAAATCAAAATACGCGGCTTGGGCGGTGGTGAGGGTGCGCCAAGTGCAACCACAGTCACCGACAGCGTTAATATCGACTACAGCAGCTATCATTACGAGATGACGCGCCGATCTGTAGCCTGCCCGCCAAAGAAACGGCTGACCTCTAATTACACACCGCCAACGCTGGAGCACTACAAGCGCGACTCCATGAACTTTCGCAAGAAGGTCATGCAGGACTTCTGCGAGGATGACGATGAACGCAGCAAGCGCACAGCGCTGGGTGGCGTGATGAGCATCAATGTGTCCAGCATTAGCGCCATGAGCAGTAGCGCTTGCACTACAGTGACTGGAACGGCTGGCGGCAGCGGCAGTAGCACGCTGGCTAGCGAGATGCACGCCAGCGAGACAGTAATGAGTCCATTGATATTGACAAAGAAGCAAAAATCTTCGAAACCGAAGAAGGACAAAAAGGAGAAGAAGCGCAACAAGAACATCAGCAGCAGCGGCGGTGCTATGAGTCTAAGCATGAGCATGGAGGACAGTATGACAACGACACTGATCGAGAATACAGCGAGCGCATCGCCGGGCGACCCGCCCAAACTGATTTTACGCATCAACAAACGCAAAGCCACCGAGCAGGATGCCACGGTGGTGGCGACGCCCGAGCGCATTGCAGAGACACAAGGCGATGCAGCGCTGCAAGATGCAACACCAGCAGCGCCCATACGCTTGAAGCTGGCGCGTGTATCGGATGGCGGTGGCTATGTGATTGGTGGCGAGAATAAAAAGAAAAAATCATCGCGTAAGGACAAATCGGATAAGCGCAGTTCCACTAATACGCCGCCATCGAGCTCAGCCACGCCAACAATTGCGACGCCGGTGCAGCGGCAAGAGGATAGCGAACAAATGCTGCCGGCACGCTGTCCATCCGCAATGGAGGTGGCCGGACCGCACTCGGTAATGGGTATGATGATGATGGACAATTGCCTGATGGATCGTTGCAATGAGAATTCGCATTCCAATTCGCATTCGATTGCGTCCGGTAGACTGACAATTGATGAGTACATGCGCAATACCGGCGGCTCCGCGCAAGCAGACCACATCGATCAGCCGCTGACAATTGGCACGGGCTCGCATAAATCGGCGAGTACACCGTCGCCGGCCTGCCTCATAATTGACTCGAGCAAGAGTGCCGATGTGCACGATTCGAATACGGCGATGTCGCTGCCAGAGATTGGTGCGAATATGCTGCAGCAGCGGCATAATGCTGCCACACCGCTGTCGCACTGCAATGACAACAGCAATAATAGCAACAGCAACCAGAGCCACAGCCACCAGAGCGGACACTCGACCAGCACAGGTATCAGCGGTAGTCACCACAATGCACCGCATGTGATGGGTGGCGGTGGCGTTGGCGGTGGCGTTGGCGGTGGCGTTGGCGTTGGCATTACCCATAGCGGTGTAGGTGGCTTCATTGGCCAGCCACAGCATGCGCATCAGCATGCCCATCAGCACTTGGCTGTCGGACATCATAGCAATCAGAGCAGCAATAGCAATCAGAGCAACAACAGCAACAGTAATAACAGCCAGAATAGCGGTTTGCTTCCATTGAAAAAAGACTGTGAGGTTAGATGATAATATTAAGTAGACGACGACCCGATGTCGATGGCTACGCTTCTATAGCGGGGACACAGCCGCCAATGCAATATATATATATATATATATAT
>JXOS01140206.1:0-11857 GCA_001015075.1 Cirrula hians
TTCGATCCATATGATGATATACACGAAGGAATGAACTGATTGTGCCCATTAATTAATTTACCTTCGTATTTAATAAAATTCCCCTAGTTCGAAAAATGAAACAAGTTATTCACAAACATATACGTTTTCGTATTAATATGCGGATTAGTCAAAGATGCAGGAGAAATTTACATTTGCAATGAATTTGAATTAATTTGGCTTAAAATAATTCATTCATTTTTAAAAATTTTTTTTTCTCGAAATACTCCTAATACTCTATAGGAATACACTGGTGTTAATCAATAACCTTTGTAGTCCTGTGTAAAATTGATCGAAACTTCTAGCTCATTTATGTAAAATTTTAGGATTTCGGATGTAAACGATGATTTGAACTTTTTTGTTTGACTACCAAGTTTTGCTGTGGTACCTTAAGTTCAGAATATTCGTTTCTGTTACGATGTCTATCATAGCCTCATCTAAAGCCGAAATTAACTGTCGTGTATGTTTTTAATGTCTTTAACAAAGTTTTTTTTACTTGTGGTACAGGGTGAATGAAAATATAATAATCAGTGAAAAACTCAGTGCTTCGTATGGTCTGAATACAGCACTTGGTAATGTACCAGTAATCACGTTAGAATGTCTATTACTTCAAACAGTTCTATGAAACTAACTTTGTTAAAATCAATATTTTCTGAACCATATGTGCGCCTTAAAATATTGACTCACTTCTTCTACACAGATACTTGATTTGATTTTTGCTTTTCACTTCTTAAAAATGAATGTAACTATTTTCTTATTTTCTTGTAGCTAATTTGATACAGTAAAATTAACTATTATGTAAATTCCATAACATTCTTAATACATCTTGTAATAAGTTGTCTATTAGAAAAACTTTCTCATGGCATATGCAAGGTGAATGTAATCGAAAAAACAATGGACTTGATGAAATCATCAAACTATTGGAGCAATATCAAATTTCGGAGTACGCTCAAATTTTAGAAGGTAATGTCAATAAGATAAAAACGTCTAAATATCAAATTTCAGTAACATGCAATCCAACACCTGGCTTTTATGGTAATTTCCGTGAAAGGGAAGGGACCCGAAATTGTGACAGATTTTGCCAGTTCATGAGCTTGTCCTCACTTTTTACATAATATGTTCAGAAACCCAATTTCTTCAATGCAATGCCAACAACTACTCAAGATTTCGCTGTTACAGCAAGACGAAGATTAATAAATTGAAATTGTAGTTGATTTTATGAATATGTATCCAGGTAACCTACAGTCGGAAATTATTATTTCTATACATTACATACTATTCACGAATTCGTAATAGCTATGACTGAATAGTATTAAAGTACTTCGCAAGCTTTCAAAAATGTTGGACGCCAAATTTATATAATTTGGGATAAATTAGTGTAAATACTTTGAATCTACAATTCAAATCGTTTTAATTGGGTTTGTAGTGTGATTATTGGAAATTCTGGAACTCCTGGGCCCATATTCCGAGAGTTACTCAAAACGGCGTAGTAATTGTTTTATTAGATTATTATCATACTCTCCATAACGCGTCTAAGGAAATGGTTTGACAAATATGGACAGATGAAAACTCGTTTTGGCGAGATTCATAGAAAAGGTAAAATTAATCTTTTACACAAAGTAGGAACTTCAATTTAGAAAATACACGTTAAAAAACATATCTTAAACAAGCTCTTGGATCATTAGCCAGCTAAGTGTCATGAATATCCTCGTTTAATAAATGATTGAATTTTAAGTTCTTGAAAACGGATAGTTAGATAGAAGGGTATTCCGACAGGATAGTTAAGAAAGATTTGTACTTTGTGTTACCCTTTAGTTGGCCTGCTTCAGGCGTTGTCCGCTGCGTTTGGAATCATTGAGTACGATATTGTCGTTGACATGGATCCTCTTCCCGTGATTGCAGTAAGTTGTCGGTCAGGAGAGATTTTGCCAATTTGCCGGATGCTCAGCTGAGCTATCGCTGCAAGGACGCTGATGACAGAGTTGCCTCAACGGTGCAGTCTATGCCTCGCTATCCCAGAACAAGTACAATTAATTATTAATCAGTCATCGACAATATAGCAAGCAATCTAAACAAAATCAGCCTAAATTTTCCAGAACCTTTTTTTAACCTTTTCCCTATAAATATGGAACGGCATTAAGACATTTGACTAACAAATTTAATAGTATGGTTATTGGCATGATTTAAAAAAAACTTTGGTTAAGCGGTGCAAAATTTCAAGTACCTTCCATTGGTTTGAATGTACGTGCCGTTGAAGAAATTTCCTCTCATACACAAAAATTTCACACGATTTACTAATTCAATAAACTTCACTAATTTGAATTAAAACCAAGTAAGATATTATAGTCGACAGTGCGATAAACGTCGCTCCCAAATTTTAAAGTCCAGAGAAGCCACAATAATGCAGTTGGATATATCTCTGATTTTCATCTAAACATGTGCCTTTTTGAATAACGCACCGATAATAATTTTTATCACTCAATAATAAAATTTCATTGAATTTCATTAATTTTGTTGACAAAATTTGCTTAAAACATTCTTTTCGGAAACTTAGGTGTACTTGAGGTACCTTTGATTTTCATCCAATCATTGTTATTTCAAGCATTGATAATAATTATTATCACTCCATTATAAAATTTCGTAGAATTTTATTAATTTTTCATAAAACACTGAAATTCGACCATGTAGGAGGTACTAGGAATATTCGTCGAAAAGAAACCCAGTTGAAATTTAAATCTATGATTTTCTATTATGTCTAGGGACCAACTTCGGTGGAATTACCTCAACTAGCTCAATTTGTCAATGGGCGGACTTACGGATCTGCGTATATCGAATTCTGTGGTGTTCCTCACCTATTATATAAAGTTACAAGTATTTCAATTTTTGAAATAATTATTTTTGAATAATAGTATATTAATTTGTCTGATATTCTGAAGTTTGTTGATATGTTTTCTCTAATGCTGCCTACGACATTGATTTAAACGCTCAACCATAGCCTTTTGTAATGTAATGGACATTATTCGTGAGCGCTGCTATTGAGGTGTCGTTGTGAGAATTTGGTGTTCTCAAATCTCAGCCGGACAACCATACCAATTGCTCTACATGGTGTGTTGTGAGGGATGGAGTGTGTTGGGATTAAAAACGTAGTAACGGTAGTTATAATTATACCATTCAATATTCAACATGATCATCATCAATCCTCACTATGGATTTGCCATTTGCAGTATTCAATTCTTCAATGTTAATTTTTCTTAAACTATTTATTTTTTTAATTGTTGTGCTTAATTAATTAATTCTTTTCGTTAAAAAGATACAGCAATGACGAGCTAGCAATGTAATACAGCTAAGGTGGTTTCTTCCAATCATGCTTGGTCAATTTAGGCCGACAGTGTGATAAACGTCGCATCCAAAATGTTTACTATAATTGTTCTGCCCAAATGTTCTCCAAAGCTTCTTTGCTAATCACATAGACATATTCGAGGTATATCTGATTTTATCGAAACATGTACATCTTTGGTACACACATATGGTCATAATTTTGATAACTCAATAATAAAATTTCGATGAGCTTGATTAATTTTTCTCGCCAAATTTGATTTTCATCCAATAATGATGATCACTCAATAATAGTTTCGTTGTATTTGATTAATTTTTACTGGCAAAATTTGCTTAAAACCTTTATTGGACCATGTAGGAGTACTGGAGGTACCTTTGATTTTTATTCAAACACTACCATTTTTGCAACTCACTTAGATGTTATGAATATCCACGTAATAACAAATTGCAATGCAAAATACCAACTCTTACGGCTCCAGTAGACTTAAAGCCCCAATTTCCAGAACAGAGGTGTACCCGTATTGGTTGGATCTTAGTCAAATTCAAACTTCAATCTAACATATTTCTCTAGTGTGTGTGTACCGAATTTCGTAAATCTACCTCAATTTCTTCTTTCTAGTAATTGCTTACGGGCGGACGGACAGGCGCACGAACGAACATGGATAGAGAAATTCCTGAGCTGATCCTGATCATATGGGTGTGTATTTTGATAGGTCTCCGGGACTGGGTGTTACAAACGTACAGTCAAATCTAAAATACACTTTGCCAATTTCTTTAGCGATGTGTATAACTGGAAAGAATACGTTGAGCTAGTAAAAGAAGCTAAAGCCTAAATTTGGAATACATTATTAACGCATAAAATATTTGGAGATACCGCCTGCCGTTGTGGTCAAATTTAGGCGTTCAGTTAATTTTAGCTGCACATTGATGTATGCATGCAATTTATAAGTGAAAATTAAATGAATATGATAAATGCAAGTGCTATAAATGGAATTGTTCAGAATAAATTCAGGGGTTGTAGTCGAAACTTAAAGTTGATTCCTAATTGCAATTTAGTGATCGAAATATCATTGAGAATTGTAATATTAACTGGTAATACCTGACGGGAGCACATACCATTCACATATATGCAGTGGAATAATACTTAAATGTTACATCGCTGACATATCCTGCAGCCACTTGTATTACATTTTCGGCCGACACACACCTTACTCCTCGGTTTTTTTTTTCAGAGTTCACCAGTACTTTTACTTCTGGTCAAAAGCATAACAAATATTGATTGGCCTATTGACCGTTGTTAATGGAAGTTTATTTTATAGCCTTTGTTGTGAAATCAACTCTATTCATAAGACCAATACAAAATTGAAAGGTATATTGGGTATAAATTAAGAGAAATAACACGAAAAGTATCAAATGTGAATAGTTTAATAAAAGCTTAAGAATCCTTTACTATCTAGGGTTACGAATTCTTCGGAGTTTTTCAACCTTTTTATTACCATATCTCTGTTTATGACATTTTCTATCTGTGTCCGACTTATATATATTAAAACCTATCTTCGAAAGGGTTTAGCAATTAATGCCGACCTTGGTTTTTTATTTCTTTTTCAAGTGTTGATTTATCATATTGGGTTTCAATTAATATATGTGTTTTTCCAGTATTTCAGGGATACGGACTCATTAATCAATAAAAAATTTTTTAAGTAAGACTTTCGAACTGATCGTTGCCCAAAATTATTACAATAGCGAATTAAATTGTCAAAAATAGCGAATTAAAAAAAAATGGTTAAAGCTGAAATCCAATAAAAAAATTGTTTTTCAATTAATATAAATTCCTATTCGTAAACCGCTTTTAAACTTAGTTCTTAACTTAATTGCAGATTGTGGCTAATTTTGCTTTAAAATCTATTTTGGAGTTGTAGTTAATGTACCTCTAAATTATATCCATTTTTCTCTGACTTGATCATGCTTTTGTCAAATCAATAATGAAATGTCGTTGGATTTATATCATTGGTAATTTCGGGAACTATTTCATTGCTTTCCTTATTTCGTTTCGAAGATTGATTTTAAGGTATCATCTGTAATGGTTACAACAGCTGTATGGCTCCAATTTCGAGTAAAGAGGAGTACAAAAGGTTCCAGACATATTGATTGGATCGTGACTAAACTCAAGCTTAGATCTAACACTATTTTAAAGTTGCATTGGATTAGAGTTCAATCGGAGGTACGGTGTCTAGAGTTATTTAATGGATGTGCGCAGGATATTTTAGTGCGACAGGTGGCTTTAGCAACCTTATGCTACTTTTCAAGTAAACTGAGGTGTCTTACTGGAATGTTAGGCCAGCACCCCATGTTAGTACTCTTGACACTATATGGACGCTACCTCACCAATTACCGGGACGGCACAATTGGAACAATTACCATATACAAGACAGGCGCTGCTGTTCGTGGTACTAGACAGGCCATAATCTGAGCT
This sequence comes from Cirrula hians, assembly GCA_001015075.1. Classification (NCBI taxonomy): domain Eukaryota; kingdom Metazoa; phylum Arthropoda; class Insecta; order Diptera; family Ephydridae; genus Cirrula; species Cirrula hians. The sequence continues at coordinate 5,828 of JXOS01140206.1, forward strand.
GCCATCGCATACGATGGTTTAATCCTGGATCAAATTCTTCATATGGGACAAGGACGAGATCGTACAATTGCCGTCCACCCACCAGATGGGTACAACTTACTGATGGTACGGATGGTTACAAATTACTGACACCACCGTACAGACAAATGCAATTCTCATTTAGACACTCCAGCATTATCCTTAACAACCAACATCAAGTCGACTCGCGTATTCATAATCTTCAAGGGCTCAAGCGAATGCGAAAATAATCTCAGGATCTACAAGGCTGACAGCTGATACCCCTGTACAACAACCGGACCACAGCAACTTAAAGCTGAAGTTCGGTGACATTTTCGGTAGTTACATTTGTATTGTGAATTTCTGGACACGAATTCGGATATGGTTTGTAGTAGTGAGGAAACTCTTAGTCCACTGCTGTTGAAGATTTAATTGCCACAGTTTGAAGTAAAGCTTAATTGTGCAATATTTACTTATTTTGCGTTCACGCTTCGATAGAGAATAAACAAGACTATACAAAAGGCGTCTGTTATGACAAAAAATTGTTGCGACTTCAATTGCCAAGATGGAGACGGAAAATGCAACTTTGAACCTATGACTGAAGATCATTCTACGTTATTAGACAAGTGACATTGGCTTTAGTTTTGAGATATCTTTTTTAAGAGCACAGATCATAGTTATCTCTTGTACCACTTTCCAGCATCTTATTATACAACATGGAGATGTACAAATAAAGCACGCTATAAGGCACTCAATCAAATTGATCACTTTGATCAATTGATTGACGGATGGTGTACCTGAAGCACTTATGATATAGAAATACAATTTAATCGTAGAAAGTTAACATAAATTTTGGGGCGATAGGGGTTGGGTAAAGTCTCCTTTTGTCCACCGCAGACTGATTCCACTAGGTATTTAGGGAAATGATAGGTATTACAGTTGATGATGGGAGATCAGGTAGTCATTGAATTCATAAAACTACCAAAATATTATTGGTATAGCAAATTTCAGTAACTTTCGATGAAACAACTGGTATTAACTTATTTAAGTAAAATCGGGAAAAAGATGCCTTCGCATATACAAAATTAATGACTTATTTCGCTTATATTGTGGAATAATATGACAATACAGTAAAAATGTCTAAGTAACGAATTCCGACACTTGGGATGACATACCTGTCATTTAAGCTAAATCCGGTGAAATCTGGAGTAAATAAACTTTCGAAAGTATCCTAAGTTATAGACCAATTGTGCTAACATTTTACTATATTACAGCACTTGGCTTTAACGATTACTTCTATGAAATCGGGAGTAACATTCTACGGTAGGTACCCGAAGTTATTGCCCGAATTTAGTGGAATTATGCAATGTTATGCCATTGTCTTAAAAATTATTCCATAAAAAATATCACTACAAGCTGAAGATTTTTTTTTTTTATGCTAATTTCCGAAAAATGGGGAGTTTTATGGGGGCTACTTGAAGTTATGTTGTGATATTTTACAATGTCATGGCCACGAGCCAAAAATTCTTTAAATCCACATTTCAGTAGCATGCAATGAATTACGTGCCTTTTTTAATGATTTCCGTGAAATCGGAAATTAACCACCCATGGATGGTACCTTAAATTATGGACTGATTTGGCCCGTTCACGAACTTAATTGGGCTTTTTACAAAAAAAAAAACTGAATTTTATTACTCTGGTAAAATGATTACAGGTATAGTGCTCACGGGCCGACAGACATTAGTATTAGGCCTTATTTCTATGACTCTAATACTTTTAACAAAACCATAATACCCATGACTGATCGGTATACACTAAATATTATTTCATATTTTGCACAAACCCCCACCACATCCAGTATATTCATATGAAGGATGCACATAATAAATCGAAAGACTAATGACTAAAATATTTAATTAAAAGTGAATAAAGTTAGTTTTTCTAAAAGTAAATTCGCCAATGACAGTTTGAAAACATATATCGTATTTTTGAATACGCTTAAATTATTATATACTGAGTCTAGATTTATGACTTGAATGCGAGCATCATGATACAATCAAAATATGACCGCAGTTGTAAGTGACTTATTTATCTAAAAAATATCATGCATATGAGACTATATTGTATTCACCTATACACACAAATCGAATAACTATTTTTGCAGGATATATTAAGATTCAATAATAAAACAAACATGAGCACATCGTTCCTTGGGAAGCTTTAAACAGGAGCTAAACAACCGCCGTATCTGTCCTATCAATTATTCAGGGCCCCCGGACACCCAACGTGTGTAAGTAATTAATAAGGACTTACTTTTCCTAAAGGCCCCCAAAAAAATGTTTATGCGACCAAGGCACGATTCGCCACTGGCTTTAAGTGTTGCATTGGGAAATGTGTAATTTTAAAATTGGGCGCAGCATCGCAATAATGGAGAATTTTTTTGGTGGTCATGATGTATGAAAGATTACGAAACCTGCGATTAACAATGGCTAAAGATTAATCAAAATTATGTTGATCTGCACGATGAGAATGTTACTGAAACGGGTAAAGCAGGAAAAGTGCTGCTTATAAAATTGTTATCATTGATACGATTTCAAGAGGACGATCGTTGAGTATTCCGTAGGTTTTCTGTAGATGATGAACATTTCAACTGCATTAAGAGATTTTTTATTTATTTATTTATTTATTTATTCTTGATATATTAAAACTATTACATTTTCAAATAAATGATAAAATTTAATTTTCTTTTTCCTTAATTTAGTAACAAAATTATTATAATTAATCTAAGACACATTTTAAATTTAAGGATTGATGTTACAGTTAATATTTCTGAAATGTATGGCCTTTTGTTGCGAGTGTTTTAGTTGAGACGTCCGCTCCGTGAAATATCGTAAAATAAGATTGTCTAAGAAAAAAAAGCCTGAGTAATGGCGCAACCGTTGCAATTATCTGTTTAAGGAACCTGTTTGGTCATAATTTTGAATCGGTATAAATCAAATATTTATTGCTATTTTCAGCAATGTAGCATTGCTACTGTTTTTGCTGGATTTGCATTACATTCTTATTAATATTGTAGCTTGTCGTACCTGTGGGGCATTATCAAAAGCGCTATAAGAAAAACAACTTGTTCATTTTATAGGCACACCATTCAGTAGCTGCTTTAAATTATTATCAATCGCAGCATTTGATAATCCAATCAGATGCCCGTTTGTATGAATTCATTTCTTTAGCTTCATACATTATCTATATATATATGTATACTTTTTTTATTTTTTATTTATTATTGAAGATGGTAAGCTGTTGCAAGGCATTAAAATCTTATCAATAACACACGCACACACATTAGCACTCATATACACAATTTTGTGGGTAATACATGGTGCCGTTTGAAATTTTCCGCGGAATACTCATAATTTCATTAAATACTTTCAACCTAAGGTAATGCAAACAGAAGAAGAAAAACAATTGTTTTAAATTTAAACACGCCATAAACACACAATAGCAGTGCAATAAACGATAAAGGAAATATTTTAAGGAAACCAGAAGGGCAATTAAAAAGGAACCCTTTTGTTTGCGCTAGCAAACAATGTAATTGCATAAACTTACGCCGCACAAATGGCAATTATATTAGAGGTATGTTTTGCCGTCTGCACTAAAATGTCCATTATGAATTTCCTTCTTTCACATTCAAATGTTCTTTGTTGCATTTGTATTTATTCGAAATTGACCAACAAATGCAACAGTCTGTATATGTGTGTGTTTGTAAGTGTGTTTGTATATGTGCGCACTTTACGCCAGTCGTCCGAGCTATCGACGAACGCGCTGACCACTCAGAGCCATTGTAACAGCGCACAGTAAGTAATGAAGAAACAAACAGTTTCAGAAATTTGAAATGCAAGAAGACAGCAAACTGAATAGTAGTTGTTTTCATTCGAAATGGAAGCAAAACACGCTGATGCAGGTATTCGAATGCATGTGCACAGATATTTACTTGCATTCACAATCGCATGCGCTCACACAAATACTCAATGACCACATTAATTGAATATGTTTACACAATTAAACAAAATTGCATGAAATAGTTGTAAACAGTTTTTGTTTTATTTGGAAGCCCATCATTTAAGGAGTTAGTGGAAATGAAAGGTAAGAACATTTGAAATTACACAAGCAAGACTCAGAGGCTAAGAATAAAATTAGAGTTTAGCAATGAGCAATCGATACAGGTACATTTCGTTTCGAACGCTTACTGATCGAAGTACACACAGATACTACATGAGATCAAAAGGTGTGGTTTCCTTGGTGAATCTGGCTCAGTGTGTCAAACAAAGACAGCATTCGAGCTCACTTCATGTAGGTAAAAACGAGTTAAATGATGGAGGGTGGGTACATCGACAGGTAGTAACAAACAACAAGAACAGCAGTAAATACAAAAAGCCAGACAACAACAAATACATTCGACTCATTGCTACAAATACAATAGTATAAATGAAAATGAATATGAATAAAGTAAAATTCATAAATGCTCACTATATAGTGGTTACCTTTATGATGGCTAAAAAAATTAACACCGTTCATTAGTTCGGGAGTAAGCAAACGGATGCGCTGCCGGCCATTTCTGATCGTTCTTACTGTTTTGAGCTTATTGAAAACGAATTGAAGCCTATAACAATAATATTGGCAACAATACCGATTAAATATCTAGATCTACTAACGAAGTTCATTTACAGTCAATTCGATGTGGATACAAAGAAAATCAAAGTGTTAAGAGTTTAATTAAAAACAAAATACGAATTTTCGAAACTGCGTGTCAAATAAAGAGTTAACAAATTTCGGCATTGTCTTGTTAAAAAAATCTACAAATATACGACGTACTTTTGTTTTTTCATTTGCTTTATGCTTTTGTGTAAATTTTTGTTTTTTCTCCTTAAAATTTAAAAAAACATTTTCCCCTCATTTTTCGTTACTCTAACTTTTTATCATAAATTGTGATTTGTTTAAATAAAGTGTCATTTATCAAAATCGGTGAGTACTTAAAGCATTAAAAGACCATGTGAAAAGCGCGCAAACACTCTCCCACTTTTAATGTTTATATGCTACCCAATATAACTCAATTGTCCGCTTTACGATTTTTATGAATATTGTCAAAGATTTTTGCCAATTCTCCAATACTGAAGTCATATTATTAAAACAACACGCAAACTATAAAATAGGCTTAAACTGCGCTGAAGATATAAATCAGCAATAAGCTATACAGTAATAGCTGCGCCCATCTAAATCCTATCTAAAGCCAAGTTCAAATATTTTTCTACTTTTCATTATATTTTAATTTCTTGTGAGTGATCATATGATCTTGATGAATGACTATGGGTATATTTAATGACTTTTTAATTGACCTGACGGCAGTGCGTAAATCCAAAATAAAAGTAAAAAAAAAATAGAAAAAAAAAAACCTAAAACCGCATTGTGGTCCTTGTGACATTAGTTGGTGTCATAATGTGTTCGAATTTTGAATTGGAAATTAAGCATTCAATTTTGTACAAAATCGACTTTAGAATGCAGTTCGCATCATACGAATTTTTCCGATTCAAATAAAATACCACCAATAAAAAAAAAAAAAAAAAAAGAAACAAAAACAACAATAGCTACTTGAATTGCACTGAACCACCAATTAATTTNAATAGCTACTTGAATTGCACTGAACCACCAATTAATTTCTTTTTCTAACAAATATTTTTTTTGTTAGAAATAATCAAATTTACGGATATCGGAGCATTTGTTAATTTGCATTGATCAAAGAATTTATTATTGACACAAAACTGAGAAATATAATTTATATTTCGACTGACGCATTTTATCAGTTAATAGCTAACTTTTTAAAATTGAAACATCGGTGCTCGATGGAAACTATTTTCGATAGTTATATTTTCAATTTAAATGCGAACGAACTAAATACCTTCAATACTGTTCTCTATTGAGACGTATGCTATAAAAATTTTGAATAAATAAATATTATATATATATATATATATTACA